>JAGFNQ010009959.1:0-76538 GCA_024364735.1 Boesenbergia rotunda
TTGTTTCAAAATTAATTTTTTTATAACATAAATGTTTAAAAATATATATATAATTAATAAATATAAAAATATGACAAAATTTATATAAATACACAAAAATATGTATAAAAATTTCTAGAAAAATAAAATTATATAAAAATATTATTTAAAAATAAATATTTATAATAAAACATGATTGAAAAAGTCTTAAAAGTATAGTTGCCATTATTAAGGATATAATGCCAATTTTTAATTTTTGAGCATAAATAAAAATTGGAAAAAAATATTAAATTTTTATTTCTAGCTTTTGAGTAAAAATTATAGAAGATGAAGCATAATTTGACATTCACAAACATTCAAAAGTACTTTCATATAACTAAAATCTAAAAAATGCTCAGTAGAAGCTCTATCAAACACTCTCTTAGACTTCTAAACTAGATACATTTAACCTTTTAATTAAATAAATGTAGGTAAGACCCCAAAATTAAAATAGGTTTTAGAATAATCTCTATAAATAGGAGACTTAGATTCCAATTTAACATAAAGTAGGGTTTTGAACATTACTTTTGTGTGATCCGTATAAGGATAATTTTGATATAGAATTAACGGTAATTTACCAAAGGGCGTATCTAACTATTCGTTATTACCGAAAGGAGTATCATGGTTTCTATTATACCAAAGGGTGCATCCCATATAGTGAAGTTACTTTTATACCCCTCCCGCCAAAGAATGGCTTTATCAAACACATTTTCGAGACAGCCGAACCACTTTATCAATAAAATATAAATTTGTGGTTCGGATGGGTAGCAGTCGAAATTTTCTCCGTTCTCTCTCAGCGCAACAACGTAAATGGAAGTCCTTCATTTCGGATAAAAGCTCACTCTCAACCTCTCTCAGCGCAAGAACTCGCCTTCTTGCAGTCCTACGTGCCCTAGCTGTGATATAGTCGCGAGCTCATCCCCCGAATCCCTGCGGACAACCAAAACCTAGGCATTGCTCGAAAGCGTTTCTGTGTGATCCTGAGGTGGGTTTTAGTGTTAACGTTGAAGTGGAGACTGATCGGCATAATACACCAAGGGGTTAGGGTTTCTGCACGTTTGATTTATTTGATAATGTCAGGAAAAAGGTCTGTGGGTGGTTCAGCGTCTTCTTCCTTGGCATTATCCACCAAGGTATGTTAGCGATATGCTTAGGTCAAACCAGCATAGTTTGTCAACATGTTTAAAATTATTTTGCTGAATAAATTTGTACTGTATATAAACTGTAGGATTCAGATGACATTGGACAAAAATTACGTTGGTGCAGTGTTTTAGGCCACTTTAAACAATTTTTTGAAGAATTTGACATTTTAAATGATCGACACATTGCGAAGATCAAAGGGTCGCCTTTCAGTTTTTTCCTGGACATACAAGAATTGCAGCATATCCGTGGAATTTTGGTTAATATATTTGAAAGTTGGGATTCAACCTCGCAAGGTTTTAAATTCTTAGGTAATAGTTTTAGTTATGAATTGTAGATAATATCTATAGTATCTATAGTAAGATAAGACAGTAATATAGATGGCCTGAAATGATTAGTTTTTGATAAAGTTTAATCATTTCATTTTAGGGCTACTGAGGGACTGAAGTGAAAATGACTTCAGGCCCTCGGTAGGCCTGAAATAAAATCATTTCAGGCCTACCGAGGGCCTGAAGTTAATTTAGTTCAGGCCCTCGGTAGGCCTGAAATGAATACATTTCAGGCCCACGTTGGGCCTGAATTGAAATCATTTCAGGCCCAACGTGGAATAATTTCAAGCCTATATTCTTGATGATAACTAAATATTGTAATTGTTTCAGGTGTACCGGTTGCGTTCTCCAGACGAGATGTTGCTTTGATACTGGGTATAGTGGACCGTGGTGTTTCGGTCCCTATTAATTCAACTAAAGCATCGGGTGACCTCTATCGTACTTACTTCTCAAAAGAAAAACAACCTACAAGAACAAGACTTGAGGAGTTACTTAAACATTTTTCTAAAAGTGTTGAATCAGAGGATGATGTGTTATTAGTGTGTAAATTTTATATTTTGTATATATTTGTTTGTGTTTTATTTTCGTCTAGTACATATAAGGTTCCTCTAGGTCTTGTAGATATAGTAGATGATTATGACAATCTAGGTAGATTCAATTGGGTAGAAGCTATCCATCAATTTTTGTCTCCACAATTACCTAAGATTGGGGACTTATTTTCATCAACTCAGGGAAACCAGAGCACCACCAACCTCCCTTACCTAAAGGGATTTGCAGGGCTTTTGGCAGTGAGTAGAATTATCTTGTTAAATTTTATAATATTTTGATGTCATTAATGTATTTGGCTGGAAAACTTTGTGTAGGCATGGTTTTTGGAGCATGTACCAATTCAAAAACCATTCAATGTTGAAGGGCCCCGAATAAATAAGTGGAGGAATATTCCTTCGCATATTAGTAGGGTGAGGGGCCTTGTCGACCGACTCTCGTCCGAAGAGGTAATTATTCTTAAATGTGATCTATCTGAGTTAGATATAGAGGTAGTAACATTTGTGTACTTCGTAATTGACAGGTTATTGTTGAATTAATTCCTACCCTACATGAGAACACATTGTTTGAGAACCTTGATATCGGTGATGACATACCACGGCCAATGGAGACATCAGAAGGAGATGTTAGGCTATGTGGTGAATGCATTCTTAAGGACAACCGAATCAAGGAGCTAACAGAGGAGAATATATGTTTGAATGAAAGGGTTAAGGAATTACTTTCAATTATTGAAAAAAAAGGCATGGAGGGTCAAGAAAGCTATCCTGTAGTCGATCCTCTTTCTGATCCAGTATCTTGTACACCTAGGAGAGGACGTGACCGAACTCGGTATGATTACAGGGATACTCCAATTGACAGTCCAGTATGGCACCAGCTTTTACCTAAGGGGAAGCGGGACAGGAAACAAATATCAAATGTCATGGACAAGGGAAAAAGGAAACTTAGTGAGGAGGATATGGATGAAGCAAGAGGAAACATTTACGGTGTAATGGAAGTCATGTCTGAAGAAGACATAGAGGAGGAAACAAGAAGAACCTCCGAACTATACAAAATGAGGCAACAAGGCATTGATGTAAGTGTGTTAATTTCATTTAAAATACATCAATTGTATTGAATTTGGTCAATAATTAGTTTGGGCTAAATAAATTTTATTGATGTAGTTTGTGAAGAAACATTTTATGAATACAAAGAAGAAAAATCAAGATAAAGAAGTGGCCTACCTGATAAATAGATTGGAGAATCTAAAGTAAGTTACAAAATATTATAGTTTAGTTTAGTTAATATATGTTCTTATGTAATATATAATCTTATCAATTTACATGGCAGGTTGGCAAATGAATTTATCTGGGAGGATGCACCCTTTGCTTTGAATTTGCATTCATTCTTACAAATCCTCAATGGAGAGGTTTTTACAAAAGGCGAGGTCATTGATGCCTTTTGTAAAATTTTATTTAGGGGAGCATCCGCATGTGGTAGGCCATACAACAAGTCAATATATTGTTCAACCTTCTTCACAGTAAGTGATGTATATTAATTAAACAGATATATTGTAGAAGACCTAATATTATGATATGGGTATTATTAATTTTGTGAATGCATATTTGTAGGCATCAATCAGATCGTCAAGAAAGATTTCCCTGCAACAAGTGATGAAGACTGATATGCTTGAACAAGGGTTTAGATTTATTTTAATCCCTTTGTGCAGTGATAATACACACTTTCACTTGTTGGCGGTGGATACAGAATCCATGACTTTCAATCATTTTAATTCTCTTGCTAGTGGCCGTAAATATAAGCATGAATTTGACACAGCGGTGAGCTACCTTCCTTTATTCTTATATATGGTCATCATTTTGTCTAAAATGTCATTGATGGTGATTAATAAATTCATGATATGTTTGACAGGTAAAAGAACTTAAACAATATACTCGCGAGGAACTTACGGCTATTCATCCGTATCTACAAAGTCATCATCCCTTGGACAAATGGCCCTCCGTCAGACAAAAATGTCCCCAACAAGAACATAGGTAACTAAATGAGGAAGAACTTTCTTATTTTTAAAAATAAGAAAGTATTTTATAAACCCACTTATTGAAATCTAAAAAAGTGTTTGTTAATTTCAGCGTGGACTGTGCCTTCTTTGTCATGCAATATGTTCGATGTCTCCTATATGATGAGAAGATGGATTTCAAACAAGGAGACATGAGTAGAATCAGATTTGAGCTGACAGTTAATATTCTGAGGGACATGTTTTGTAAAACTTGAGATAATCTGAAAGCTGTATTGGTGATGTAAAAATCCATTGCTGTTGATTGACATCCATTTGTATGGAAAAATCTCATTATGTGGATGTTGTTATGATTATGTAGATGTTGTTATTCTATATAATATATTGTCAACAAAAACAAAACAATTGGGTGATGTTTATTCAAATCCAGTTGCTGCACTGTTGTGTGCCAAGTGATACGGTCAGATATAATAACTGATAATGCACTGTTGTGTGCCAGTTGCTGCACTGTTGTGTGCCAAATGATCTATTCTGTCACATCTTGTAGGTAAATATAGAATATTATTCTAAAAATCATTATATAATCTAATCAACAATATATATTATATAAATCAGATATGGGAGGTCCATCGGTGGGTTTTGAGCAAAACCCACTGATGGAACTAAACTAGACCTATAGGTTTGGAAAAAATTATAATTTGATGTTTCGGACACCTAATCTACATTCTCCAACCTCAACCCTAACTACTGATAATGTTTTTTCAGAAATCCAGATATGGGAGGTCCATCAGTGGGTTTTGAGCAAAACCCACTGATGGAACTAAACTAGACGTATAGCTTTGGAAAAAATTATAATTTGAGGTTTCTGACACCTAAAATACTTTCTAGAACCTCAACCCTAACTACTGATAATGGTATTTCAGAAATCCAGATATGGGAGGTCCATCAGTGGGTTTTGAGCAAAACCCACTGATGGAACTAAACTAGACGTATAGCTTTGGAAAAAATTATAATTTGAGGTTTCTGACACCTAAAATACTTTCTAGAACCTCAACCCTAACTACTGATAATGGTATTTCAGAAATCCAGATATGGGAGGTCCATCAGTGGGTTTTGCTCAAAACCCACTAATGGAACTAAACTACACCTATACTTTGGAGAAAATTATAATTTGAGGTTTAGGAGACCTAAAATACTTTCTCCAACCTGATCCCTAACTGTTGATAATTTTTTTTCATTAATCCAGATATGGGATGTCCATCAGTGGGTTTTGCTCAAAACCCACTGATGGAACTAAACTACACCTATAGGTTTGGAAAAAATTATAATTTGATGTTTCCGACACCTAAAATACTTTCTCCAACCTCATCAATGGGTCCTTCAGTGGAGTTGAGGTGTTACAAACCATAAATTATAATTTCAGGCCCACGTTGGGCCTGAAATAACTTTATTTCAGGCCCAAGGTGGGCCTGAAAAAGATATTTCAGGCCCTTAGTGGGCCTGAAATACATTTATTTCAGGCCCACGGTGGGCCTGAAAGAAGACAATTCAGGCCCACCGTGGGCCTGAATTAAAAATATTATTTCAGGACCACCCTTAACCATATAATATTTTGACTTCATCCCCCAAGTTGGATTACATATTTTATCCCTAAACCCTAAAATACTCTCTCCAACCTCACCCCTAACTACTGATAATGGTTTTGTAGAAATCCAGATATGGGAGGTCCATCTGTGGGTTTTCAGCAAAACCCACTGATGGAAATAAACTAGACCTATAGCTTTGAAAAAAATTATCATTTGAGGTTTAGGACACCTAAAATACTTTCTCCAACCTCATCCCTAACTACTGATAATGGATTTTCAGAAATCCAGATATGGGAGGTCCATCAGTGGGTTTTGCTCAAAACCCACTGATGGAACTAAACTAGGCCTATAGCTTTGGAAAAAATTATAATTTGAGGTTTTTGACACCTAAAAAACTTTCTAGAACCTGAACCATAACTACTGATAATGGATTTTCAAAATCCAGATATGGGAGGTCCATCAGTGGGTTTTGCTCAAAACCCACTGATGGAACTAAACTACACCTATAGTTTTGGAGAAAATTATAATTTGAGGTTTAGGACACCTAAAATACTTTCTCCAACCTCATCCCTAACTGTTGATAATGGATTTTCAGAAATCCAGATATGGGAGGTCCATCAGTGGGTTTTGATGGAACTAAACTACACCTATAGTTTTGGAGAAAATTATAATTTGAGGTTTAGGACACCTAAAATACTTTCTCCAACCTCATCCCTAACTACTGATAATGGATTTTCAGAAATCCAGATATGGGAGGTCCATCAGTGGGTTTTGCTCAAAACCCACTGATGGAACTAAACTAGGCCTATAACTTTCAAAAAAATTATAATTTGAGGTTTTTGACACCTAAAAAACTTTCTAGAACCTCAACCCTAACTACTGATAATGGATTTTCAGAAATCCAGATATGGGAGGTCCATCAGTGGGTTTTTCTCAAAACCCACTGATGGAACTAAACTACACCTATAGTTTAGGAGAAAATTATAATTTTGTGGTTTAGGACACCTAAAATACTTTCTCCAACCTCATCCCTAACCGTTGATAATATTTTTTCAGAAATCCAGATATGGGAGGTCCATCAGTGGGTTTTGCTCAAAATCCACTGATGGAACTAAACTACACCTATAGCTTTGGAGAAAATTATAATCTAAGATTTAGGACACCTAAAATACTTTCTCCAACCTCATCCCTAACTGTTGATAATGTTTTTTCAGAAATCCAGATATGGGAGGTCCATCAGTGGGTATTGCTCAAAACCCACTGATGGAACTAAACTGCACCTATAGTTTTAGAGAAAATTATAATTTGAGGTTTAGGACACCTAAAATACTTTCTCTAACCTCATCCCTAACTACTGATAATGGATTTTCAGAAATCCAGATATTGGAGGTCCATCAGTGGGTTTTGCTCAAAACCCACTGATGGAACTAAACTAGGCCTATAACTTTCGAAAAAATTATAATTTGAGGTTTTTGACACCTAAAAACTTTCTAGAACCTCAACCCTAACTACTGATAATGGATTTTCAGAAATCCAGATATGGGAGGTCCATCAATGGGTTTTGCTCAAAACCCACTGATGGAACTAAACTACACCTATAGTTTTGGAGAAAATTATAATTTGAGGTTTAGGACACCTAAAATACTTTCTCCAACCTCATCCCTAACTGTTGATAATGTTTTTTCAGAAATCCAGATATGGGAGGTCCATCAGTGGGTTTTGCTCAAAACCCACTGATGGAACTAAACTACACCTATAGCTTTGGAGAAAATTATAATTTAAGATTTAGGACACCTAAAATACTTTCTCCAACCTCATCCCTAACTGTTGATAATGTTTTTTCAGAAATCCAGATATGGGAGGTCCATCAGTGGGTTTTGCTCAAAACCCACTGATGGAACTAAACTACACCTATAGTTTTGGAGAAAATTATAATTTAAGATTTAGGACACCTAAAATACTTTCTCCAACCTCATCCCTAACTACTGATAATGGATTTTCAGAAATCCAGATATGGGAGGTCCATCAATGGGTTTTGCTCAAAACCCACTGATGGAACTAAACTAGCCCTATAGCTTTGGAAAAAATTATAATTTGAGGTTTCTGACACCTAAAATACTTTCTAGAACCTCAACCCTAACTACTGATAATGGTATTTCAGAAATCCATATATGGGAGGTCTATCAGTGGGTTTTGCTCAAAACCCACTGATGGAACTAAACTACACCTATACTTTGGAGAAAATTATAATTTGAGGTTTAGAACACCTAAAATACTTTCTCCAACCTGATCCCTAACTGTTGATAATTTTTTTCATTAATCCAGATATGGGATGTCCATCAGTGGGTTTTGCTCAAAACCCACTGATGGAACTAAACTACACCTATAGGTTTGGAAAAAATTATAATTTGATGTTTCCGACACCTAAAATACTTTCTCCAACCTCATCAATGGGTCCTTCAGTGGAGTTGAGGTGTTACAAACCTCAAATTATAATTTCAGGCCCACGTTGGGCCTGAAATAACTTTATTTCAGGCCCAAGGTGGGCCTGAAAAAGATATTTCAGGCCCTTAGTGGGCCTGAAATACATTTATTTCAGGCCCACGGTGGGCCTGAAAGAAGACAATTCAGGCCCACCGTGGGCCTGAATTAAAAATATTATTTCAGGACCACCCTTAACCATATAATATTTTGACTTCATCCCTAAGTTGGATTACATATTTTATCCCTAAACCCTAAAATACTCTCTCCAACCTCACCCCTAACTACTGATAATGGTTTTGAGCAAAACCCACTGATGGACCTCCCATATATGGATTTCTGAAAAACCATTATCAGTAGTTAGGGTTGAGGTTGGAGAAAGTATTTTAGGTGTCCTAAACCTCAAATTATAATTTTATCTAAAGTTATAGGTGTAGTTTAGTTCCATCAGTGGGTTTTGCTGTCCTCCCATATCTGGATTTCTACAAAACCATTATCAGTAGTTAGGGATAAGGTTGGAGAGAGTATTTTAGGGTTTAGGGATAAAATATGTAATCCAACTTGGGGGATGAAGTCAAAATATTATATGGTTAAGGGTGGTCCTGAAATAATATTTTTAATTCAGGCCCACGGTGGGCCTGAATTGTCTTCTTTCAGGCCCACCGTGGGCCTGAAATAAATGTATTTCAGGCCCACTAAGGGCCTAAAATATCTTTTTTCAGGCCCGCCTTGGGCCTAAAATAAAGTTATTTCAGGCCCTCGGTAAATTTGTGAAAATCATCGGAGGGCCTCAAAATTTGATAAATAACAAATTCCTCTAATCCCTCTAATTTTCAGGTTGATTTGTGGAAAATTAGATAAATATTTGATAATTAAAAATTTCCTTTTAATTTTGATATGTGTTATATATTTGTAATACAAAAAATATAGCTAAGTTATATGTAAAATAACTGAAAAAAAGTTACCGTTTAGGGCTTGAAATCCTCTATTTTGACGCCCAGCAGTTAGTCAGCTTTATAGGGTCCTTGGGTCCCTAGTGGTAAGCAATCGTCTCGTAGATCCTGATTTATTGCCTATAGCTTTGAAGTTAGCGTGCTTACCTCCATTGGAGTTGTGGTGCCCGACATCCTCTTCATCGGACTAGTCGAAAGGTACGTAACCAAATTTTTTGTTTTTTTCATTTCAGTGTAGTTTTTGCTTCTGACCTAGGGTTAGCGATTGTTGCCACTCAATGACCGAATATGAGGATACCCTTGACGAACGAAATCTAAGTGTCATTTTTCCATCAGTTTCGAATAATTTTTGTTTGATGGTTCCTAAGTTCGGGATGGCTCCGAAAAGATCATCTTCAAAGCAAGCTGCTGCTAAAAATTCAAAGAAACATCAAGGTCCTAGGAGAATTCATGGGAAAAAACAACAACCATAACGAAAAATCAAATTGCCAAGCGAGTATATGAGTTTTTCCAACAGAGGTTGAACTAAACGAATGAACTGGAAAAGTAGCCTTTGCCATTTCAAAAATTTTATAGATTCTGTTCCACCCACACCAGCACAAGAACAATTGCTTCGACAAACACCCTTTTCATGGGTCCTCGACCTCCCCACTAGTTCTTGTGTAAGACCTCAGGTTCAAAATATGTTTGATAATTGGGATGAAGAAGAAAAGATCTTTGTGTTCCATGGGAAAAAACTCAATTTCACAAAGGTTGACCTATCACTTATTCTAGGGCTACCTGACAATAGAGAGGTAATCCAACTTGATTTTAATGAGGCCTCTAGCCCACTGTACAAGGAATATTTTGAAGATTCCAGTTGTTCTGCAAAGCATTTGGAGAAACTGATAACGAAGTCTACATCCAATGACAAGCTGTACTGTCAGATGTATATACTGTATTTTTTTCCACAGTTCTTTTTTGTGGTACAAGCAGCACACTTGCCATTCCAGCAATGTCACTCATTGATTGCGTTGATGATTTTGACAATCTAGCAAACTATAATTGGTGCAATGCTCTGTACAATTTCATGGCTCCTCAGTTGGAAGCCATTGGAAAGGAAGTCACATTGAGGCGTACAACACATGTAGGTGATACAAGCCAACCGGCCAAGGTTCCCTTGCTCAAGGGTTTTCCAAATATTTTAGCTGTAAGTTAGAGTACATCTGCCTGCTAATATATGATATGATGGATACTAATTACTGAATATAATCATATTGCAGGTTTGGGTTACTGAACATATTAGTATTGCTGTTCCTCATCATCCTCATAGATTGCCAAGAATTCTTCGCTGGAATTGGCCTAATGCTCATGTAGAGAGTATCAAAAGGATGATCGACCGTGTGCCCACAAATTTAATTCTGGTTGATTTAATCCCATTTGATATAGAACTGGATTTAGTACCTCACTACTCTCCTCCAACTGAAGCACTTGAGGTACACAGTGAGGTATTAAAGCAGGCAGCCGAAGGAAGCCAGGCTGCAGAAGATAGACTACAGGCCTTAGAGAAGGAAAGCTACAATGAATGTATAGAAAAGCAAGAACATATTGATACCTTACAGCAACAATTAAATGTAGCTCTTAAAAGTTTGGAGGATGTCAAAATTGAGTTGGCAACTGCCGTTAGGGACAAGGATTAAATAAATGCTCAGAGTCATAGACTACTTGCTGAAAAGGATTCCCTGGTCAAAGAAAAAGATGAAATAATTGCTCAGAAGGAGACAATAATTGCTGATAAGGATTCCCAGCTTAAGGAGAAAGATGATCAGTTCAAAAGAATGATAGTTGATCAAGATAGAATCAAAGATAAGCCTGACGAGACAATCCGACAACTGAGTATTCAATTGGAAAGCAAAGGCTCAGATTGTAGTGACCCGCCTTCTTCTACCTTAGACGGATCGTTATTTTTCTCTACTTCTCGACTTCTGATGCATGACTAAAAATGCGGAAATCTTTTTTTTTTCTTTTAAATTCATCTAACAATGATATTCTAACTTAAGTAGTCATGCACGATACCATATCACACTTTCCTTCTCAAAAGCTCGCAAGATGATACTCATTGAAGCTTGCCTCGCCCAACTCATCTTTCGGGTATCAGTCGACTGATAGGCCTGAAATCTGAAATTCAGGTTTCGGCACTTGCTTCAAAGGTCCACCAATCATGTATTTTCGAGCCATATAAAACTATGATACCATTTCTATACTCTATGCCAGTTTTCTAAACAATTTAGCCAAACAAAATCAATCCATAAACTTGAAATTAGGACTTTTGCGGTAGAAAATAAACTATTCAAGTTATATGAACTTTAACACTAAAGTTTGTACCAATCTTGACTCCTATGCATTCCTAACACCAAATACATGTTTTATAACCTTGCTAAAGCATTATGAAATATGGATGTAACTTTTCTAAACATATTTAAGTAATAAAACTTAATTCAAGAGAAATTGATACTATCTTGGCACATGCATCTATTTCTCTAACAAAGTATCAATATCTCCAACTACTCACATTTCTACTCATCCAATGCAATCATAAGAATATGTAGGCTAAAAGAAATGACATGGAATCTTTACTCTAAGAAATTGAGTATGTAAAACTATCCAAAACTTAAATGTTCGCTAAACTCCCTAAAACAAGAACTTGAAATTTGAATAAACTATAACATTGTAATTTGGATAGTTAAATTGTCTCGTCTCAAAGATCTCTCCAAAATCAGCCACCACACACACTTTACTCAGCACCGCCTCGTCGCCTTCCTTCAGGATTGCTTGCCTTTACCTTTATCTGCAATAAGAGGAAATGCAACTAGTAAGCAAAAAGCTTAGTAAGTACTATCTAGCTCACAAAATCTCGAAATGTGCAAACATGCTTCTAGAACAATATGAAAATCATATGAGATACTAACATGCTTGGAAGAAAACTAAGAACATGTATAACTCAAAACATGCATACTCAAGCAATAATAAATCTCAATTTACTTTTCTTGGCTCAACTTGAAACTTTAGCTATTCTTTAACTTTTGAAAACTTTCTTAAACTTTCGAAACTTTGCTAAAGCATATACTTGAAAATAATAATCACTTGGATCCACTGAAGACGTAAGTACCATCTCATATGCGCGTTCCCTAAAAGGTTGGGGTAGCGAGCCACCAATCCTAATAGAGCAGACCTTGGTCTACCAGGGCCAAGACCTTGGAATTGGACACCTGGATTTCTTTAACGACGCCCTTGGACGCCGGGTACTGGCCTTAGAAAATAAAATAGTTTTTCTTTCTTTTCTTTCTTATCTGTAAATGCCTTGGCATTTTCTCGAGCACCTTGCGTGCTAAAATCCCTAAGTCTTGACTGTTGGGGATTTCTTAAGGCCTTGGCCTTTTCTTTTCTTATCTTTATCTTCTCTTTTCTTTTCTCATAACTTTTCTTAGCCCTAATCTCATATAGGGTGCTTAATCAACTTATACAAACATATAATGAACTAATATCACATGCCAAAAATCATAAACTAAAGAAACTATCTCTTTTAAAACTTTTAAAGGAAATTCTCACGGAAAAACCGCCTCTTACTGCAGGTGAGCAGTACTTACATTGATATCTTGGACTTACAACCAAGATTGACGTATAGGACTCGGGAGAAACTTGAGATCTCGGAGAATTCTTCGCGCCTACGCGTTCTCCTCGTCGAGACGAATACAACGCTCCACTTTCTTTGATCCCTCCTTGGCCGGCGCCCCTTGGAAGAGAGGAGAAGGGCTTGGGCGTGCGTGCGTGAGAGGAAGAGGCTGTTTCGCGCGGCTAGGGTGAGGAAGAGAAACCCAAAATTCTAATTTCCTCTCTTAACTTATCTATTTATACTTATGGGGGCGGATCGACCTAACCACACCTTAAATATATGTCTCTCCACCCTTTGCTGTGCTTGATACCCTAGCCTGGCTGGTCGCGCGCTTGCCTGGTCTCGTGCTGGTCGCGGGTTCGAACCCCTTGCTGCCCTTAACGATTTTTTCTCCCTTTCTTTTTTTTTTCTTCCTTTTTAAAATACTAAACGGACTCGGAAAATTCCATAAAAATATTCTAAAAATCCCTAAAAATATCTAGAATATTTCTAAACCATTTTTAAATAATTCTAAGGACTTTAAGAACTAAAAATGAGAATTTTGGGGCGTTACACAGATGACCCTCAGCCACTTCCAAAAAAAATAAAATTAACTCAGGTAAGACCACCCAACGAGGACAAAGGCAAAGAAAATGAAATTGTTCAGGATGAGGATGAGGATGAGGGAGAGGATGAAGCTGAAGATGAGGAGGCTCCTGCCCCATTAATGTCACAATCTACATCGCAAACAACACAATCTGCAACCTCTACTCAAACAAAATTATCTGATCAACAAGTTGCTAAAGGGAAAGAACTTCAAAAGGTCAAAAGCAACATCTTGAAGAAAGCCAAGGCAATTTTTAAGAAGAATAAAGATGCGGAGATTGCAGAAACATTATTAAAGCTTAGTAAATTAAAGTGAGTTAGTTGCTATTGCGGTTGTATCTATTTGTAAAACAATGATGGTTATTGTCATTCATTAATAAAATTTATTCATTCACTTTTAAATAAGGTGCTTACATTATGTTGATGTAGGTATCAATTGCAACCAGTATGGTCCAATGGGACCTTTACATTAGATATGCAATCATTTTTGACAATATTTGATTGGAATGACTACACCTCCGGGGATTGCATAAATACTTACTGGACTATTATTGTAAATGAAGCCAAATCCTGTAACTCACCTTACCACCCCTCCATATTCTGTGGGGTGGGTTTTGAGGTAAGTAAATTAGCAACTTGGTTTATGTTTATTTTCTAGGATTGAGTCAACTAACACTTCCTTTTTAATAAACATAGGAATTGTTTGAGGTGATACATGCTGCAGCATTTGAACAAACAATTGCTACTGATACAAATAAGCCAATTAGATATATCTTCTGTCCTCTAAATAATGCAGATGATCATTGGCATCTATTGATTATTGACCTGGAGGAAAGAAGTTTCCTTCATTATAATTCTCTCGGCGCCACAGAAGGGTACACAGCCAAATATGAAAAAACTGTAAGTTTTCTATTTGATATATAAACCTTTACGAAAACTATGTGATGAGCTAGAATTTTTACTAATGTAATTTCTATGTAGGTGGCGTTTTTCAAAAATTTGAACTGGTCATATTATTTGAATTGGAATAAAGGTTTGCCAGAAATATCGGGGAAAGAGTTTAATCAAATTGTAGTACAAGGACCCACCCAAAGCAGATCGTAAGCTAATGTTTTTTGTTTTTTGGTTTAACACTACCTAATCTTTCATGCTTGAATTTATATGCTAACAACACTGACTCATAATGCTTGTTTCAGGTTGGATTGTGCTTTCTTCATCATGCGGTTTGCTGAAAGTATGGTCTTTCAACGATCTACCAATTTTAGCCAAAAACAAATGAAACCTTATCGTTTTCAGGTGGGATACAAAATAATGAGAGACAAGTTCTGGAAGCAAAATCTGTAATTTTTTTTTGTTGCTACAACCCTTATATGTAAGTGTAATGACAAACATTGTATATTTGTAGTTATAATGTATGTAATTGATATTGAAATCAATGGAGCATTTCTTTCGATCCATGGTTTTTTTGTAATCTCTAATCTTTAAACTGTAATTGTTGTCAATTACATCAGTAATTTTTTAGGGAACTATTTTAATTTCAGGCCCACGGTGGGCCTGAAATGACAATATTTCAGGCCCAGAGTGGGCCTGAAATGATTTATTTCAGGCCCACACTGGGCCTGAAATGCTAGTATTTCAGGCCCAAGAAGGGCCTGAAATGATATTATTTCAGGCCCTATCTAGGACTGAAATGACATTATTTCAGGCCCAGCTTGGGCCTGAAATGATTTATTTCAGGCCCAGCGTGGGCCTGAAATGATTTATTTCAGGCCCACGCTGGGCCTGATATGCTATTGTTTCAGGCCCACGCCTCTGGTTGCAAAAAAATTATTTACAGTATGATTAAATATTTATACGCCAATCTTTTAAAAAAATGAACATGTTGTGACCACATTTTTAAAAGATAAACAAGAAGGAGAGTACCTAAATACACATTGCATACCACAATTGAATTTCATTCACATCAAGACCTCATATTATCAGAATTTGGCACATCAGGAGGTTTGTATGATGGACCTAGCAGATTTGGATTTTTCAAACCTCATTATCAGTAGTCAGACTTTACCTAATTATTGGTATTTTAGCTAGGATATGTTATTTTTCGTCTCCAAACATAGTCCTAATTTTTATCTAAAACTGTGTTGATACAGTATCAGTTGGCACACAAGAATGATTCAACAAAGCAAAAATCAGAGGGGGTTAAACAACAGATATTCAGAAAACACAGGACTTCAGGACTTCAAGTTCCTGAAATAACATTATTTTGGGTTTACAAATGATACGACTTCAATTCTGATATATTCTGCTTATAACACAAGGTAAAATGTATCATAATATTGAAATACTTCTATAAGTCACAACATTAACAACTAGTTCGATGTGAAGATAGATTTCAAACAAGGGGACATGAGTAGAATCAGATTTGAGCTGACAGTTAATATTCTGAGGGACATGTTTTGTAAAACTTAATATAATCTGAATGCTGTATTGGTGATTGAGAATCCATTGCTGTCGATTGACCTCCATTTGTATGAAAAAATCTCATTATGTGGATGTTGTTATGATTATGTAGATGTTGTTATTCTATATAATATATTGTCAACAAAAACAAAACAATTGGGTGATGTTTATTCAAATCCAGTTGCTGCACTGTTGTGTGCCAAGTGATACGGTCAGATATAATAACTGATAATGCACTGTTGTGTGCCAGTTGCTGCCCTATTGTGTGTCAAATGATCTATTCTGTCACATCTTGTAGGTAAATATAGAATATTCTGTCACATCTTGAATTTATATGCTAACAACACTGAATCATAATGCTTGTTTCAGGTTGGATTGTGCTTTCTTCATCATGCGGTTTTCAACGATCTACCAATTTTAGCCAAAAACAAATGAAACCTTATCGTTTTCAGGTGGGATACAAAATAATGAGAGACAAGTTCTGGAAGCAAAATCTGTATTTTTTTTTGTTGCTACAATCCATATATGTAAGTGTAATGACAAACATTGTATATTTGTAGTTATAATGTATGTAATTTATATTGAAATCAATGGAGCATTTCTTTCGATCCATGGTTTTTTTGTAATCTCTAATCTTTAAACTATAATTGTTGTCAATTACATCAGTAATTTTTTAGAGAACTATTTTGATTTCAGGCCCACGGTGGACCTGAAATGACATTATTTCAGGCCCAGAGTGGGCCTGAAATGATTTATTTCAGGCCCACACTGGGCCTGAAATGCTAGTATTTCAGGCCCAAGAAGGGCCTGAAATGATATTATTTCAGGCCCTATCTGGGACTGAAATGACATTATTTCAGGCCCAGCTTGGGCCTGAAATGATTTATTTCAGGCCCACGTTGGGCCTGAAATGCTATTGTTACAGCCCCACGCCTCTGGTTGCAAAAAAATTATTTACAGTATGATTAAATATTTATACGCCAATCTTTTAAATAAATGAACATGTTGTGACCACATTTTTAAAAGATAAACAAGAAGGAGACTCCCTAAATACACATTGCATACCACAATTGAATTCCATTCACATCAAGACCTCATATTATCAGAATTTGGCACATCAGGAGGTTTGTATGATGGACCTAGCATATTTGGATTTTTCAAACCTCATTATCAGTAGTCAGACTTTACCTAATTATTGGTATTTTAGCTATGATATGCTATTTTTCGTCTCCAAACATAGTCCTAATTATTATCTAAAACTGTGTTGATACAGTATCAGTTGGCACACAACAATGATTCAACAAAGCAAAAATCAGAGGGGGTTAAACAACAGATATTCAGAAAACACAGGACTTCAGGACTTCAAGTTCCTGAAATAACATTATTTTGGTTTTACAAATGATACGACTTCAATTCTAATATATTCTGCTTATAACACAAGGTAAAATGTATCAAAATATTGAAATACTTCTATAAGTCACAACATTAACAACTAGTTTTTTTTAAAGAATACTATACATTCAGTTATCCTCCTTACAAAATAAACACTTCCATCAGAAAATTTCTGCAATACATCAACCAATTAACTCAAGACCTTGGGGCTGGCGGCATTCTACATGTCCTTTTATTATGGCCAAGTTGTTTGCACCGGCTGCATTTATGTTTCACCTTGCCATTGTGTCTTGACTCAATCCGTGCCTTCTTTCGTCTACCAGGCTGCACAAGTCTACGGGGACATCGAACTGTAATGTTGTTTACTCCACTAGGCCAAAACTGCTTGCTTCTACAAGGGTAAATACGATCCATGTAAACTCACTTCCAAGTTTTAGAATAAAAATAATGCTCACAATATTGGAGTGTATCGATGTTCCTGTGAATTATTACAGCTATAGCATGTGAGCAAGGGAGTCTTGAAATTTGAAACTCCCCACAATGACAAAACTTTTTTCCAAATCAACAATGTATGAAGTGCCCCATGTTTCTACCTCCATTTCTGATTGAGAGTAAGGGTGAACCTTATAAGCTCTAGCTTTCTCTCTCCTTGATTCCATTTCTTTAGTAGCATGAGGTGTCAAAGCAACATGCCATTTGGAGACTTCCTCTCTACGATTATAGAACCATTGAGCTACCTTTCTTCTTGTATTATCAATTAACCTATTTATGGGAAGCTCACGTGTAGACTTAAATAAAGCATTCAAGCTCTCCACACAATTCGTGGTAAGCATTCTGTACCTTCTCCCAGTAAAGTGTGCATTTGCCCACCTTTTAGGGTCAATGTTCTGAAGCCACTTATGAGCATCTGGATGTTTTTCAAGCATTGTCTACATTATCATATCATATTGGAGTGTTGTGTTGGCTCGTGCTGCTGCCCAAAACAAACCTACACCAGCTCTACTTCCAGTATCAGTTACCATATTACAAGACATGTGGTGGCAACAAAAAGCATGATGCGCGTTTGTGAATACTTTTCTGACTGCTGATATAATGCCCCGATGTCTATCTGATACTATGGTGAGTGAGTGATCATCAACAGCAAAGAACCTCTTTGTATGCTCCAAAAACCACTCCCAAGCAGACCCACATTCTACTTCAGCTATTGCAAAGGCAACTGGGAGAACATTGTCATTACCATCAATCGCCGTTGCAATCAACAATACTCCTGGATACTTTCCTCTTAGGTGTGTCGCATCAATTCCGATAAGTCTACGCAAATAAGACCTGAACACCTTTCGGCAAGCACCAAAAGCCCAAAAACACCTCTGGAATTTATTGTCACCATTCATGCATAGTGCCACATAAGTTTCAGGATCTCTAGCTCTTAACTCACGCAGATATTGTGGGAGATCTCTGTATGCTTCATCATAATCTCCAACAACCTTTTTCAATGCTTTCTCCCTAGCTATGTATGCTTTTCTGTATGATATCGTCACTCCAAATCTAGCTTTAATATCTGAAATAATCATACTTGGTTTGTATTGTTCATTATGAAGAAATTACTCTTCAACAAAAGAAGCAACAAATGATGAAGAGCATGCATGATGATCAGCACTTTCCCTAACACTTCGACATTGGTGTTCCTTTATATATTTTGTAACAGTGAACTCTACTTCCCCCCTTCCTACTACTCTCCATGTACATGGTTGGTTAAAACACACTGCTTTAACTCTGTTTTTCCGGGTGTCAACTGGGTTATATCTCATATGCTTAACCATCGCATGTTTAACAAGTGCATTCTTGAATTCTTCTCTAGATGGAAATATCTGCCCCACAAAAAATTCATGCTCATCTCTTGCCTCTAGCTCTCGAATTGGCCCAGCAAGCAATCGAGAATTCAAAATATATGGATCTTCAGCTAATGGAAACTCCTCCTCTAAGTCACTGTACTGATCTGGGGGGAATTCATATTGCTCAATCTGCATATCATCAGCTTGAAATTCTAGTACACTTGTACTGGGTACAAATTCTTCTGCATTCTGGATTTCAATTTCTTCCTCCCCACTCCAGGTTGGCTGAAAGATTTCAACTACTCTTGTAGAAGAATTCAAACCCTCATCTTCTATATTATTTGCTTCTTCATTTAGATCAATTACCAAATTCCTTGTAATGCTATTATCACCATACTGGGAAGATAATGGAATATTATTACTAGCTATTTCTAATCCTTTCCCCGTACCCACATTATCATCAAGAGTATTCCATATCTCAGAGAGAATTTCGTCAACAACATTATCATCCCTGAAAAAAATTACAATTAACTTTATCAAACTTTGAAATTGATAATAAAGGCCCTAGGAGCCCCTGAGGGCCTGAAATCATTTGATTTCAGGCCCAGGGATTTGATTTCAGGCCCTACCAGGGCCTGAAATCATTTGATTTTAGGCCCAGGTCGGGCCTGAAATCAAATTATTTCAGGCCCAGGGCGAGCCTTAAATCATTTGATTTCAGCCCCTCCTTGGCCCTGAAATAGAATAAATTCAGGCCAGGCCCTGGGAAGGCCTGAATTCCTTTTATTTCAGTCCCTCTGAGGGCCTGAAACAAATTATTTTCGAGGGCCTGAAATAAAATTTTTCAGCCTCTCCTTTTGCCCGAAATCTAATGACATCATGCACTCCCAAGGCCTGATATCATGTAATGCATATCACCCTAAGCCTCCTCCAAACATAAAAATAGTAGAAAGAGTTTATCTTGATTAAAACTATATCTGATACCATATCAAAGATGACAATCATACGTACATTTCTATTTCTCTTAGTTACCAACCTATTTTGTTGCTTCCTTTTTCTCCTTCGACAACCTATTTTGTTGCTTCCTTTTTCTCCTTCGACAACCTATTTTCCTTAGGTGCTTTGGTGATGAATCGAGTTGTGCAAGGAAGCAATATATACGTACCTTCGTGATCATTCGACTTGTGCAAATCATTTCCCATATATATATTGGCTGAGAAAAATTCCACTGCTACTCATCTGAACCATAAATTAATATTTTATTGATAAAGTGGTTCGGTTGTCTCGAAAATGTGTTTGATAAAGCCATTCTTTGGCGGGAGGGGTATAAAAGTAACTTCACTATATGGGATGCGCCCTTTGGTATAATAGAAACCATGGTACTCCTTTCGGTAATTACGAATAGTTGGATACGCCCTTTGGTAAATTGCCGTAGAATTAATATAAGAGGATTCAATTTTCAATACGTTTTAATTTGCGCTCACATATAGTTCTTTTAGTGATATATGTGTAACCGACAAATTTTGAATCCAAAAACACCATCTAGGACCTCTTGAGAAAATTTGAATATCTTCTTTTATTATTTTTAGTAATTTTTATTTTTATAATATTTAGGGTTTTTTGATATGCCGAGTATTTATTGGTTAGGGTTTATCTATATAAGAGACATGTTTAGTTGTTTGAGAGATTATCCTCTATATTAAATAAAATTTTCATTTTTGATAATTTCTCTTTATTTTTAGCAATTTCTCTTCTTATCTTCTTCTCAATCCCTTTCTCGTTACTCTATAGGATAATGGCTATTCTATTAGGCGTCAAATGTCAATATAAAAGAATATTTTGATATTATGTTTAAATCTAATCATGTGAGAATAAAGACGTAAAAGAAATGAACAATTTATATCATGCATCTGCTGCACTTGTATGACTTCTTTCACCTAGATAATCCCAATAGTATGTCCTATAGAGAAGTCTACTAGTGCATTTTCTAGATGCAAAAAGGTTCACAAAACAATATAATATCTATAGGATCATAAAGAGCAATAGTGGGGGGGGGGGGGGGGGGGGGGTGAATATTACTTCGAAAAATATTTCAAATTCGTCAAAGTATAAGTGAGTACGTAGCGGAAAGTAAAGTAAAAACACAACTAATACCTTTTATTTTTACTTGGTTCGGAGTCTATAATGGCTCTTAATTCAAGGCTCATGGTCCTTGACCGTTTACTTTAGGCAATTTTATAATTCACAAATATATACAAGAATGCAATATTTAAGTACAAGAACAAAAAAAAGGAAATACTAACAACTTCAAATAGGATAAAGGAAAAGTGCATCGTTGTCACAACAGTGTTTTGTTGTCTCTGGATCGTTCGGCATAGCACACGAGAACACAAGTGATGTAGAAAATTGATGTTGAGTCTCTGGTGGAATAACCCTTATATAGGATCAAAATTTATCCTTACTCGGGCGCCTGACTACTCTCGGGCACCTGTGTTGCTGACGTGGAGTCTCCACTCAACATGCGTCAACTCAGTCGAGTCATGGCTGGGTCATAGGTACACGGGCGCCCGAGTCCCTCTCGGGCGCCTGAGTGTTGTCAGTCACTGGTTTGCTTAGTTGCAACACAAGGTTAGTCCAACAATAATATGCAAAGAAAAAATGCATGCAAGACAGCTAGTGTTGTCCGATCCTAACTTTCAGATTTCAACTGAAACCCTAGGTCAGACTGATGCCCACTATTCTCTCTTTTGAGGAACGTGCACTCACCTACTCCACTCTGGAGAAGTTACCTGTTGCCAACCAGGACTTCTAGTTGGACTTTTTCTCAGCCTCGAAAGACTCCGGATCTCACAACGTTCGTACCTTGACCCATCACAACTTCTGTCCGTTGTCCTCGCTTGGCTAAGACTTCTACCCAATCTTCCAGATTAAAACTTTGATGCTCAACCCCCGGTCAGGTCTTTGTGCCCAATCATTCTAACCAGGTCTTCATACCCAACTTTACTCTCCAGGTCTTTGGTGACCAACCATCGGTTAGGTCTTCACACCCAGCTTCACTCACTACGTATTCGGTGCTCAGTTCTCCACCAGGACTTTGTGCTCAACCCTGCAGATCAAGACTTCATGTCTAATTATACTAGAACTTTCCTGCACACTCAGTGTAACTAATTAGAAATAAAAGCACACTTAACTTTGAACCCTTTGTCATTATCAAAATAAAATTCAATCTAGTACTTCCGACACCAATAATATCTTGGACCTAGTCAAGTGTAGGTAGAATTGAAGTAGTTGATCATCTCCTATGAATTTGTACCTTTTGATTATGTACCATTAACTTCATTGCAAATCATAAACAACATACAACTCCAATAAGTGTTATTGTTGCTAGTGTTGAATATCACTAGTGATAGTTTTGCAATGATATACCCATACATCATGAGTTGCGATAAAATTTGCTCAGTCATAAGGTATTCGCAGGGAATTCATCTATGACAATCATTATAGTTCATCGATTGTGTTTGAATGTTAGCTAAGTTATAATAATTGCTTGAGCTAGAATTATATTATAATAATTTGCTTGGTCATAAGTTATTCGTGGGAAATTGATCTATGACAATCATTGTAGTTCATCGATTGTTTGCACTCACATTTAGCTCTTTTAGAGATCTATGTGTAATCATCAAGTTTCAAGTCTGAAAAATACCATTTAAGACCTTTTTGGAGGATCTAAATATCTTTTTTTTAGTATTTTTAGTAATTTTTATTTTTATGATATTTAGGGTATTTTTGGTATGTCGGATATTTATGGGTTAAGGTTTGTCTATATAAGCTTCATGTTTAGTTGTTTGAGAGATTATCCTCTATATATAAAGTTCCCATTTTTAGTAAAAATCTAGAGAAGGGTGAGTTTTTCAAAGGTTTTCTGTTGTTTAATTTCTCTTCTTATCTTCTCCTCAAATTTCATTCTAGTCAATCCGCAAGATAATTGCTATCTCGCCCGGTGTCAAATTTCGATGCCAAAAAATATTTTGATATTATGTTTAAATCTAATCATTTTAGAATAAAGATGTAAAAGAATTAAACAATAAAATTTGCTCGATCATAAGTTATTCGCAGGGAATTCATCGATGACAATTGTTCTGACAAAAATACTGTGGATGGTCAAGTCACCAATCAACGAACAAGCTAAAGTGCCCATAGTCCGAAGATTACTGGCCAAAGGGGGGTAGACAGGTCTGTAACACACTTCCAAAAGAAAGTTAAACTGACCATGGTGATGGATCCCGAGGCCACTCCAATGCTTAAGTTAGGGTTTATATGAGAAGATGTATTGGAAATACGAAGTTCAGTGAGAGGGGATGAAACTTGTGGGAGTTTATGTTAAAGATTCAACCATCTTTTTTCTTCCTCCCATGAGCGCTTATATGTCTTCCTTCCAATACATCTTCCACGTCAATGAGAATATCATCATTGTTGAGGCCAAAAAGGAGGTCAGATCTAACAGCCGTTAGTTGCTTCTCCATTTACTTAGTGTCACATGTTAACTAGGGGCATCTAGGTGACCAAGTTTGACAACTTCATAATTGCTATGCCATTCTCAGGATGCCATGCATCTAAGAATATTCATAGTTATTATTAAGAAAAGTATACAGAAGCAAATTCATTTCAAGTGTAGAGTGTTGAGGCAATCTATAATCCATGGGACCATGTGTTTTGATGTTTAAGCAAAGGGTTTAAGTTAGGTTCATCATTGTATTTGATATATATATTTAAGTGTACAGGTTTGTAGGATACATATAAACTTAGCTTGACAGCTTTGGGTCCGGTGAAGTATGGAGCATCCGAGGGACCGTGGACAAGGCAGCAATGATGAGCCGAGGAAAACACACTTTGAGGTATACACGAAGGATGACGTAGAGATGAGCCATGAGCTTGTATGCATCCGAGGGACAAGAGCCAAAGCGAAAATGGCTTGAAGACAACAGGTTAAGGCTGCGAAGAAGAGTCAAGTGAGTCGTGAGGCTCCGAGTGTGAATGAACTATACTCGGGAAGGAAATGTTGAGGCAATCTGTGGTCCGGAGTGACCATGAGTTTTGATGTTTGGACAAAGAGTTTAAGTTAGGTTTTCCCTTGTGATCTAATATGTGTAATTGAGTGTGCAGGATTGCAGGTTTACACATATTGACTTAGCTGAACGGCTTCGGTATGGTGAAGGGTTGCATGGAGATAAGCTGGAGGCTTGTGTGCACCCGAGGTAACTTGGCATAGCAGGGATGATGAGCCGAGGGGCGCGGACTTCGAGGTGTACATGAAGGATGGCATGGAGACAAGCTGGAGACTTGTGTGCATTCGAGGGACAAGGGCCGAAGATGAAGAGGGCATGAAGGCAATAGTCAAGGCTACTGGTGAAGAGTCAACTGAGTCAAGGGACAAGAGCCGAGGGAGGAGGACTCCAAGAGCAAGCCGGAAGTGGACTTCAAAGGGAACACGCGAAGGGTGGCATGGAGGCAAGTTGAGAACTTGCGTGCGCATCCGAGGGACGATAGCCGGTGGAAGAGGACTTCAAGGGGCAAGCCAAGGGAGTGTACCTGAAGGCGCGCGTGGAGGAGGGTCATGAGAGTGAGTAGAAGTGTGTTTGTAAGCTAGGCAGTCGACTGGGAATATTACACTCGATTTCCAACGAACACAGAAACTCACAAAAGAGTTTTGGCCCTGAACCAGTCAACTTCTCTGGGAGCAGTCGACTGGTGTATAGCAGAATTCGAACATTGGGGCTGTCAACGGTCGAATCTGAGTGGGGGGCAGTCGACTGCCCTGGGAGCAGTCGACTGCCAGAGAGGGTTTCCAACCCGAGTTCTATTTAAAGAGAACTCGGTTTGGACAAGGACTCTTGGCGAAATCTGCTTAGTTAAAGTAGATTAGTAGCCTTTGGTGCTTAGGTATTGTTGAAGTGTTGTGGCGAGGTTTCTCCACCCACAAGGAGCGACAAGGGCTAGCCGGAGGTTATCCGGGGAGTGATCCACCGAAGGATTCTTGGATTAGTCACCCTTAGGGGTAGATACCAAGTAAAATCGGTTTGTTAGCATTGTTTCTTGTTGTTAGTTTTATTTTTTTGTATTTCTGCTTGTGCAACTAACAACGTAGGAAGAAGAAAGCCGAACAATTGATATTCACCCCCCCTCTAGCAACTGTACAAGATCCAACAAGTGGTATCAGAGTGAAAAACCGCTCTTGATTGGACTAATCGCCAAAGGAGCAAAGAAGGCTAGAGGAAGAACATGGAAGACAAATTTGGGGATGACATCTACACTCCACCATCCTACGATCATGAAGACTTTGAGTATTGG
The DNA here is from genome assembly GCA_024364735.1 of Boesenbergia rotunda. Lineage (NCBI taxonomy): Eukaryota > Viridiplantae > Streptophyta > Magnoliopsida > Zingiberales > Zingiberaceae > Boesenbergia > Boesenbergia rotunda. The sequence continues at coordinate 25,331 of JAGFNQ010009959.1, forward strand.
AAGACAAGGATGGAGACATGGTTCGGAATGGAGTGAAACCTTAGGATTGCTCTTGAAGAGCCCTTCAAGATTCCAAAGGATAACCACGGGAAGAAGCTTAGGCCTAGATATTAGAATCAAGAGCAACAAGAATAAGCTAGGGCAAATGAAAAGGTAATCGGTACATTGATTAATATTTTGCCTAACCATGTTTTGAGTAGTGTAGGGGTATACAAGAATGCACATGATCTATGGAAAAAGATAGAAGAAATCCATGAAACCCCTACACGAGGTCAATTAGTGGAAGAGCCCGAGGAAGTGAGCTCAAGAGCCCAAGAGGAGGAACAATCAAGTGAGAAATCCTTTACGTCATCAATAGAAGAGGAGAAGGGTCAATCGGATGAGGAGAGGAGCTCGACATCCAAAGAGGAGAAAAAGGAAGAAGAATCATCCACCTTCTCAAGTGAAGTGGCACAAGAAGATAAGAGATCATCTATGCCGGAACAAGAGAAAGCATCCACTTCATCCAAAGTTGAAGAAGAAGTCAACCTAGCCTCAACCTCCACCAAAGCCAAATCGAAATAGCACATCACTTGCTTTGGGTGCAATGAAAAGGGACACTACAAGGACAAGTGTCCAAAGAGTAAGAAAAAGGAGGTAACCCCTAACTCTAATTCAATTCCTTTTAAATCTAACATGGGGTGTAGGAATAGAGAAGCCCAAGACAAAAGAAAAAAGATTAGATGATTCACGTGTGGTGAGCTAGGACACTACCACATGAAGTGTCCAAAGAGTGGAGAGCTCAAGAAAATGGAGCATCTAAGAAGATGGGAAAAGGAGGAAAGGAAGAAGAGAAGCTCACAATAATGAGGAACTACAAGGGTAAGGGAGGTAATCCCTAACTTTAAGTTAAAACACAATTCAAATTTAAGTTCCTCTATGTATGATAAAAATAATGTTAATTATCCATCCATGCATGCTAAAATTCATGAAAAATACTTGATGGTGCATAATTTTGGATTTAAGTACAATGTTAGGAATAGAGTTAACAAGGTAGATCATAACCCTAGGAAAAGCATGCATCATGTTAGACCTGAGACCTATGTACCTAAGGATCATGACATTAATCCCAAGAAGGAAGGAATGTACCTAGAAAGGAGGGTAGGTCTAGGAATGTCCAAAGTGGACATATGGAATCAAAGGTTAAAAAACTTAGAAAGGGAAAATCAAACCTTGAGGGCAAGACTTGATAGATTAGAAAAGACCCTAGAAAGATTCAAGGTTGGATCTAAGGGTTTAGACATGGTGTTGGGTAGTTTGAAACCCAACTATGATAGATCGGGGTTGGGATACCGGTCTAAGACCTCCAAGACAAATGGAAAGAAATATGCTAAGGTAGCATATGGTTATGGCAAGGAGGAAAAGCCCAAAAATGGAAAGGGGGTGCCATTTAGAGGTTAAGAGAAGGACTTAATCAAACACAAAGTGTCTAAGGTTAAGAGGGTTCACTTTATAGGCCAAGAATCACCGGTGGCACACTGGTATGGTCTAGAGTGGATTGAGTCACCTAGGGAGGTGGATAGGCCTAAGAGCTCAAGGGGGAGCTCTAGAAGCCTTTGGGATCCATGGTAAATAGATCTCACGAGGTCTTCTCCTAGGAAATGAGATGAACTGTGCCAAAGGGATTAGAAGACTTGGGTAAATCTTAATCCTAGGAAATTGGCACATTAAAAGGAGTTTTAGGGAGAAAAAGGATGAAAATAGGAGTTCATTTGATAAAATTAGAGGTTAATGTGTGAAAACCATATAATTCAATGATAGAAATGTATCATGGCCAGATATTGGAAGATATATCATGGAAAGGCCACTATTAGGACTTTTGGGAGAAGTTTAAATGATACAAATTAGGAGAAGTTGAGTTTCATGCCAATCTTGAGATTTGGAGTATATTTATTTGAAATCATATTTTTTCCAAGTAGAAATAAGTTCCACAAATCTCCCCACGAAATTTCAGAATTTTTGGAGATTTACGGAATTAACTAGGCATTTTTGAAATTAGGCTGAAAACTTAAAATTCAGTCGACTGATCCGAGTGAATTCAGCCCTGAGAGTCTTCTGTTCGTTTTAGCAGTCGACTGCCCTGGGGGGGGCAGTCGACTGATCCATAAGGCTTAAGTGAAAAAGGCATATTGGATAATCAGAAATTACAAAATTGAAATCATAGGAAAAGGTCATATTGCCTTATGAGAATTTATGTCATTATATGGTTAAAGGTCATAAATCGTTATTGGATGATAGGATATGACTTTGAATCAAATTCCTTATTTATGTTGTCATATTCTTTGAATAAAAGCTTACTTCGTGATTGAATGTTGATTGTATGGGATAAGGCTTTATTAATATCATGAAATTAAAGGAGGATTGATGAGTGATTAAGGTTCATTGGATGGTATTGAATGATAAGTTTTTTATGGATGAAAGGATATGGAAGTTTTCCATATATATCTAGGATTAAGAGATAAAAAGGGGGAGGCTTTCATCATATTAAGGATACATAAAAAGGAAAGTTGAGGATAATTCCATGTCTCAAATTATAATGGTTAACCTTGACAAACACATGAAATTATAGATGGATTTCCAAGTTGATACAAAATGACTATTCTTGAGGAAAATAAAGGATGTACCAAAAGTCAAGCACATTTGTATTCTTCATGGAAACGTATTTTTCTAGGATAGGGTATATCCTAGCAAATGTGCTTGCAAATGTTTAGAGTTTTCCAGGTTTTCTAGGATTTTCTAGAGGGTTCAAGGGTAGAAAACTTGGGCTGTTGAGTTAGGATTAACTTGACAAGTGAAAGATTGTGATGTTAAGTTGGGGTATAACTTAACTTGATGTTATGGTGTCAAGTTGGGTAGAACTTCACCTAGGTAAATTGAAAATTGGGAGAAAGCATAGGTTAAGGGGGAGGTTGTCTCTTAGTTGTCTTAATTTTCATAGAAAATTTTAGAGTTTTGTGTCAAACATGGGAACGGTGATAGATACATTGTGGAATGTATTTTTCCCAAAGTTCTCCATAAAATTTGGAAAATTTTGGAGATGTGTGGAATTTCTGGCGCATTTCTGAATGTGGCCGAAAAACTAATTTTCAGAGTATCAGTCGACTACCCTGGGGGGCAGTCGACTGGTCAAGTATGATTTTTGTATCAGCAGCTGGATGTGTGTCCAAATGGTGTAAAATAAGTGTACGAGGGGTTAATACACTGTGTTTAGGATCATTGGGCGTTAAAATAACCCATAATTGGGATATTGTTGAGGTCTTTTGATGTATGACAAAAGGAGAGAATGTTAGGTTTAATTTGGGAAATCAAACACGCCTTTGCGGGAAACCCTAGGTTTAGGGGGAGCTAAGATTAAGGGGGAGCATGGTTGCTCCATTCTTGGCGTAAGGGGAACCTTGGAGAGGTTCTTAAAAAGCCTTTACAAGTCCAATGTAGAGGGAACCTTGGGATAGGTTTTAAAAAGCCCGTTTCGAAAATTCCTAACTTGGAGGGTTAGGTGTGGAAAATTCCTAACTTTGGGAAGTTAGGTGTGGAAATTCCTAACTTGGAGGGTTAGGTGTGGAAAATTCCTAACTTGGAAGGTTAGATGTGGAAAATTCCTAACTTTGGAAAGTTAGGTGTGGAAATTCCTAACTTGGGAAGTTAGGTGTGTGAAAAGTCCTAACTTGGAGGGTTAGGTGTGGGATGTCTTGGGATAGGATCCATACATGATTGCATGTGCATATGCATTGGCGGTGTAAGTCCAAGATGGAGTCTTGGCAACGTAAGTCCAGTTGTTTGTTTAGCAGTATTATTGCTATTTACTACTATTTGTTTTCCCTAACTTAAACGTATTGCCAAACATCAAAAAGGGGGAGATTGTTGAGGCAATCTGTGGTCTGGAGTGACCATGAGTTTTGATGTTTGGGCAAAGGGTTTAAGTTAGGTTTTCTCTTGTGATCTAATATGTGTAATTGAGTGTGCAGGATTGCGGGTTTACACATATTGACTTGGCTGGACGGCTTCCGTATGGTGAAGGGTTGCATGGAGACAAGCTGGAGGCTAGTGTGCACCCGAGGGACCTTAGCATAGCAGGGATAATGAGCCGAGGGGCGCGAACTTCGAGGCATTAGTGAAGGATGACATGGAGACAAGCTGGAGGCTTGTGTGCAACCGAGGGACGAGGGCCGAAGATGAAGAGGGCGTGAAGGCAATAGTCAAGGCTGCTGGTGAAGAGTCAGCTGAGTCAAGGGATAAGAGCCGAGGGAGGAAGACTCCAAGGGCAAGCCGGAAGTGGACTTCAAAGGGCACACGCGAAGGGTGGCATGGAGGCAAGTCAAGGACTTGCGTGCGTATTCGAGGGACGATAGCCGGTGGAAAAGGACTTCAAGGGGCAAGCCAAGGGAGTGTACCTGAAGGCGCGCGTGGAGGAAGGTCATGAGAGTGAGTAGGAGTGTGTTTGTAAGCCGAGCAGTCGACTGGGAATATAACACTCGACTGCCAGCGAACACAGAAACTCACAGAAGAGTTTTGGCCCTGGACCAGTCGACTGCTCTGGGAGCAGTCGACTGGTGTGTAGCAGAATTCGAACATTGGGGCTGTCAACGGTCAAATATGAGTGGGGGGCAGTCGATTGCCCTGGGAGCAGTCGACTGCCAGTGAGGGTTTCTAGCCCGAGTTCTATTTAAAGAGAACTCGGTTTGGCTGGGACTCTAGGCGAAATCTGCTTGGTTAGAGTAGATTGGTAGCCTTTGGTGCTCAGGTATTGTCGAAGTGTTGTGGCGAGGTTTCTCCACGCACAAGGAGCGATAGGCTAGTCGGAGGTTATCCGGGGAGTGATCCACTAAAGGATTCTTGGATTAGTCACCCTTAGGGGTGGATACCAAGTAAAATCGGTTTGTTAGCATTGTTTCTTGTTGTTAGTTTTATTTTTTTGTATTTCTGCTTGTGCAACTAACAACGTAGGAAGTAGAAAGCCGAACAATTGCTATTCACCCCCCTCCTCTATCAACTGTACAAGATCCAACAAGTGGTATCAGAGTGAAGGACCGATCTTGATTGGACTAATCGGCAAAGGAGCAAAGAAAGCTAGAGGAAGAACATGGAAGACAAATTTGGGGATGACATTTACACTCCACCATCCTACGGTCATGAAGACTTTGAGTATTGGAAGGCAAGGATGGAGACATGGTTCGGAATGGAGTGGAACCTTAGGATTGCTCTTGAAGAGCCCTTCGAGATTCTAAAGGATAAGAACGGGAAGAAGCTTAGGCCTAGATATTGGAATCAAGAGCAACAAGAACAAGCTAGGGCAAATGAAAAGGTAATCGGTACATTGATTAATATTTTCCCTAACCATGTTTTAAGTAGTGTAGGGGTATACAAGAATGCACATGATCTATGGAAAAAGATAGAAGAAGTCCATGAAAATTCTACACGAGGTCAATTAGTGGAAGAGCCCGAGGAAGTGAGCTCAAGAGCCTAAGAGGAGGAACAATCAAGTGAGAAATCCTCTACGTCATCAAGAGAAGAGGAGAAGGATCAATCGGATGAGGAGAGGAGCTCGACATCCGAAGAGGAGAAAAAGGAAGAAGAATCATCCATCTTCTCAAGTGAAGTGGCACAAGAAGATAAGATATCATCTATGCCGGAACAAGAGAAAGCATCCACTTCATCCAAAGTTGAAGAAGAAGTCAACCTAGCTTCAACCTCCACCAAAGCCAAATCGAAAGAGCACATCACTTGCTTTGGGTGCAATGAAAAGGGATACTACAAGGACAAGTGTCCAAAGAGTAAGAAAAAGGAGGTAACCCCTAACTCTAATTCAATTCCTTTTAAATCTAACATGGGGTGTATGAATGAAGAAATCCAAGACAAAAGAAAGAAGATTAGATGCTTCACGTGTGGTGAGCTAGGACACTACCACACGAAGTGCCCAAAGAGTGGAGAGCTCAAGAAAATGGAGCATCTAAGAAGATGGGAAAAGGAGGAAAGGAAGAAGAGAAGCTCACAATAAGGAGGAACTACAAGGGTAAGGGAGGTAATCCCTATCTTTAAGTTAAAACGCAATTCAAATTTAAGTTCCTCTATGTATGATAAAAATAATGTTAATTATCCATCCATGCATGCTAGAATTCATGAAAAATGCTTGATGGTGCATAATTTTGGATTTAAGTACAATGTTAGGAATAGGGTTAACAAGGTAGATCATAACCCTAGGAAAAGCATGCATCATGTTAGACCTGAGACCTTTGTACCTAAGGATCATGGCATTAATCCCCAGAAGGAAGGAATGTGCCTAGAAAGGAGGGTAGGTCTAGGAATGCTCAAAGTGGACATATGGAATCAAAGGTTAAAAAACTTAGAAAGGGAAAATCAAGCCTTGAGGGCAAGGCTTGATAGATTAGAAAAGACCCTAGAAAGATTCAAGGTTGGATCTAAGAGTTTAGACATGGTGTTGGGTAGTTTGAAACCCAACTATGATATATCAGGGTTGGGATACCGGTCTAAAACCTCCAAGGCAAATGGAAAGAAATATGCTAAGGTAGCATATGGTTATGGCAAGGAGGGAAAGCCAAAAAATGGCAAGGGATTGGCATTTAGAGGTAAAAAGAAAGACTTAACCAAAGACAAGGTGTCTAAGGTTAAGAGCGTTCACTTTATAGGCCAAGAATCACCGGTGGCATAGTCGGAGGTTTATCGGGGAGTCATCCACCGATGGATCGGGATCGTTCACCTTACAGACTGTCGTGGAGTAGGAGCGTCATCTTCGAACCATGTAAATCGACGTGAGTTAGCGGTTTATTTTCTATGTTAGTTTAGTTTGTTTTGTATTCCGCTGTGTGCTAATAAGTGTAGGAAGAGAACCATGAATTGAGGGTGATGGGCTATTCACCCCCCCCCTCTCTCTAGCCGACCTCCGATCCTATACAAGTGGTATCAGAGTCAAGTCGTTCATCTACAGACTAATCGCCGAGAGAGCAATGTGCTAGAGAAAAATCAAGTTTGAAGAAAAATTGGAAGACAACATCACCATTCCACCTCCATACGATAGCGACAATTTTGATTATTGGAGGATACAAGTAAATACGTGGTTTGACATGGATTGGGATATGATGATAGCCATCGAAGAGCCATTCAAATCCCCAAGAGACAAGCATGGGAAGAAGCTCCAACCAAGATATTGGACCAAAGAGCAACAATCACAATTAAAGGCAAATAACAATGTCAATTTTAATTAATATTTTATCAAATGATGTGATTAGTCATGTAGGTGAGTACAAGTGTGCTCATGAGCTATGGAGCAAAGTGATAGCTCTTCATGAAAATCTTACACAAGCACAAGAAGTGGAGCCTAAGGAGAAAGCACAAGAAGTGGAGCCTAAGGAGAAAGAGAAGGATCAATCGAAAGTTGAATTGAGTTCAACATCCAAAGAGGAGGAGGAAGTGGAATCGTCCACATTTTCAAGTGAGGAAGAAGAAAAGCAATCCAAGGTGAAGGAGATCTTAGATGCTCAACCCTCAACCTCAACCTCAACCTCAACCTCAACCAACGAAGCTAAATCAAAGGATCATATCATATGCTTTAGATACAATGAGAATGTACAGTACAAGAACAAATATTCATTGGGTAAGAAAGAGGAGGTAACTCCTAAACCCATTTCAAATCCTTTAAATTCTAATATAGGTTGTAGGAAGAAGAAGGATAAGAAGCACATTCTATGCTTCACATGCTTCACATGTGGTGAGTGAGCCCACTACCACACCAAATGCTCAAGGAAGGGAGAATTCAAGAAATTGAAGTATTTGAGAAAATCGGAGAAAAAGAAGAGCTCATATTAAGGGGAGCTTCAAGGGTAAGGGAGGTATACCCTTACTTAAAATGTAATTCAAACTTAAATTCCTCCATACACGCTAGGAATAATGTTTATTATTTATCCATGTAAAAATTTGGATTCAAATATCATGATAGGAGTAGGGTTAATAATGCATATCAAAATCCTAGGCAATCTATATATGCATCATGATAAACCTAGAACCTATAGACCCAAGGACCAAGGTATAAATCCCAAGAAGGGGAGACATATGCCTAGACAAATTGGTAGATCTAGGAATATCCATGATAGACATATCGATTATAGGTTTAAGAACCTAGAAAGGAAAAAATCAAGCATTGAGGGCAAAGCTTGAGAAATTGGAGAAAATCCTAGATAGATTCACTATTGCATCTAAGGAGGTGGGTATGATACCCAACTATAGATCGGGTTTGGGATACCGATCTAATCATATGCAAGGATGTCATATGACTATAGTAAGGGAAAGTCTAAAAATGACAAGGGAAAGCCATTTAAGGGCAAGAAGAAAACCTTAACTAAGGACAAGGTGCTCAATATTAAGAAGTGAACTTTGTGGGCTAAGTGTCACCGGAGGTGGACCATTGTGGCCTAACATTTGTGGTTAAGTCACCTAGGGAGGTGGCTAAGGCTAAGAGCTCAAGGAGAAACTCAAAGAGCCAATTTGGGACCCATGATCAATGGATCTCAGGAGGATATCGCTTGGAAGTCTAGATAGACCATGAAATGTGCCAAAGAGTTTGGAGACGGATTTGAATCTCAATCCTTGGATTTTGGCACATTGGGATTTTGTTTCATGCAAGAAATATGACATTGGGATCATATTACATGAAAATTTAGTTTTTGAAATATAGATGTCATATAAACCAATGCTAGGGATGCATTGTGGTTTGCTATGGGCAGATACATCAAGAGGAGGCCAAAACTAGGACTTTAGGTCAAGGTTCATTTGAACCATTTAGATAGTTTTGGATTTTGTGTCAGTGTTGAGATTGGTGATAGATATATTTTTGAATGTATTTTTTTTAAGTAGACATGGGTATCACAGACCTCTCTATAAAATTTAGAGATTTTTGGAAATTTGTAAAATTAGTTATGTATTTCTGAAATTGGGTTTAGAAATGTTGATTTTAGGGTGTCAGTCGACTGGTGCAGAGGGGCAGTCGACTTGTAACGGGGCTGTCTAGAGTAAGAAAGCTACTATAAAATTCTTCGATAGGGATTAGTCAACTGGTAACTGTCTCAGTTGACCGATATATGCTGAAATTATTTTCAGCAAAGTCGAAAAGTATTTTAATGATGTAAACAAGTGTATAATCTTATAGGGGTTAATATACAGAGTTTATGATCATTAGAGGATAAAGAATCCACTGATTGAGATATTGTTGGAATTCTTTTTTATGTATGGCAAAGGGGGAGAATTAAGGTTCAATTGGGAAAACCTTGAGTACCTTTGCAAGAAATCCTAACTCAAGGGGGAGATTAGGTAAAGGGGGAGCTTTGTTGCTCATGTATTGGCAAAGGAGAAGTCTTGTGATAGATTCTTAAAAAGCTCTTGATAAGTCCAAGTGTAGGGGGAGCCTTGGAAAGATTCTTAAATATCCCGTTGATGAAAATCCTAACTCAATGGGGAGTTTAGGTGTGGGAGATGTCTTGTGATAGAAACCATACATTGTTTGCATTGCATGATGACATATGCATTGGCGGTATAAGTCCAAGGTGTAGCCTTGGCAACGTAACTCCTGTTGGATCGAGAGAAACGATAGAGGGGGGTGAATATCGTAAAACATTTTTCGGATAAAATTAAGAGCAAACGCGCAGCGGAATAAACAAAACACAAAGACACAATCGGTTTTACTTGGTTCGGAGTCGCGGTCGACTCCTACTCCAAGGCCCATGGTCGTTGACCGTTTACTGCGGGCAATTCTATATGCGCAAAACAGTTTACAGAAAAATGTTACAAGAGTAGTACAGTAAACTTAAAATACAGCTCTTCGTTACCGACGTCCGTGTGGATTGTATTTTGGAGCAGGGGGTCGTCGTCGGCGCTTGTATCTCGAGTTGGGAGGTTTCCGGAGCAGAGCGCCGGAGCAGAAGAGCGAAATTGCGTTGGAAGAAGTGTTGTCCGAAGCCTTGGGGTCGAGGGGCTTTTTATAGCCTCCCGGGGCGCCCTGAACGTTGGGGGTGCCCCCCCCCACGTGTCACCCGATCCGAGCAACTCTCGGTCAGCCCTTATCCCACTCGAATAGGGCTGAGGGTTGACTGTGGGGGCGCCCGGGACGCTGGGGGCGCCCTGGTTGACCCTTTCAGCGGGCTTCTCGGCTGGATGAAGTTTATCCTCTTCGTTGGCTTGAGCCCGGGGCGCCCTGGGCACTGGGGGCGCCCGGGTACACGGGGGCGCCTCGCCCAGCAAGCTTCCGAAGTGAACTTTTGCTTAACTTGTTTTGCTTTGACCTTGGGGGCGCCCGGGACACTAGGGGCGCCCTGCTCAGCTGCTGCCTCTCTCCTTTGAGGCGTTCTGAGCCGCAGACACTCATTCCTTCGGTCCTGCATCCAGGGTTAGTCCAAAACAACATAGAGCAATCAATTATTAGTTTTATACAGCCTTAGCTGTCTTGGTTCTGACTTTGGGTCTCCAAAATGGAGCCCTAGGTCGAACCGACGCCTACTGTTCCCTTGACGGGGAACGCGTCCTCACCTACTCCTCTCAGGAGAATTTACCTGTTGCCAACCGGCTCCTCCGGTTGGACTTTTGCCCAGCAGTCCTTCGCTAGGTCTTCAGTACCAAGCAATCCTTCGCCTGGTGCCTAGCAGTCCTTCGCTAGGTCTTCAGTTCCAGCAACCCTTTGCCTGGTGCCCAGCAGTCCTTCGCCAGGTCTTTGGTTCCAAGCAGTCCTTCGCCTGGTGCCTAGCAGTCCCTCGCTAGGGCTTTGTATCCTAACATTCCTTTGTCCGGTGCCTAGCAGTCCTTCGCTAGGGCTTTGTATCCTGGCAGTCCTTCGCCAGGTGCCTAGCAGTCCTTCGCTAGGGCTTTGTATCCTAACATTCCTTCGCCAGGTGCCTAGCAGCCCTTTGCTAGGATTTTGTTTCCTGGCAGTCCTTCGCCAGGTGCCTAGCAGCCCTTCGCTAGGACTTCTTTCTGCACACTCAAGTAACTTTATTAGATCACAAATAAACGTAACTTTGAATCCTTTGCCAATATCAAAACAAGGTTCGATATGGTGCTTTCTGCACCAACAATCTCCCCCTTTTTGATTTATGGCAACACAATTCAAAGTTAAGTTAAAAACTTATAACAGTTAAGAACATAAGGTAAACAATGAAGTATAACTGTTTATGAACAGAATAAATAGAGTTGAAAAAAAAATTCTTTATTTCTCATACTCCCCCTAAAACCCTGAATACTTGTATTATAAAACACTTAAAACACTTAACTTTGACCTTTCTTCCCACTTTGACATATATCAAAAACATACATGGGCGAACAAGGTTTCTAATAGGGAGTTTTACTAAAATAAATTCAAGTCATGGATTTAACAATTTTCCAAAAACATAGTTGTCAAGAAAAACATTAATTAAAACGTGACAACTCTTCTCCTTATATTTTAGGATATTTTAAAAAAAACTTCAAAAACATAATTTTCAAGAAAAAACTTAACAGTAGCTTACATTAGCCAACATTTTGAAAACAACTTTCCTTTAAAAAATTTCAACTTTTGCACACATAGAAAAATTTCTTTGGAACATATTTTGTGCATTTAAAACTATTTAAAAAAATCTTTAAATGGACAAGTTGTTGCCAAAACAAAGATTTATTTACTAAGAAAACTTTATTTAGAAACATTTGCCAAAAAATTTTCAGAGGTTTTGCTCAGACAAACTTTGTTTACTAAGGAAAAATCTACTTAGAAATATTTGCAAAAAGATGCTCTTAGAAATATTTGAAAGCACACTTAGAAATTCAACTTTGCTTTTTGAATAAGAGAAAGCTTTTGAAAAACATTTTAATTTTGAACAATTTGAGCTTTTTCTCTCCTTAGCTGTTTATTAATAAAGAAATATATTTTGAAAGAAGTCAAAAAAAATTATGTATCAGAGCCTATGAGTTTTGAAAAATATAAAAATACTTAGTATAACTCTTGAAAGCCTAGCAAATAGCTTAAATTGCACCAACAAAGCTCCACTTTGAAAGGTATTGTGCAATTTTGAAAAAAAATTTTGTATTTATAGGCAAATCTTTAGAAAATTCACATACTTAGAATACTATTGCCTTAGAAAAGATTAGTACTTTTTGAAAATATTATATTTTGAAAAATACAAGTACTTTTGAAAACATATGCATTTTCGAAAAATATGCAAGTACTTTTGAAAAAAATAGATTGAGCCCTTTTGGAAAGTCTAAGTACTGTTTTTGAAAACTATTAGACTTTGAAAAATATAAATAATTTTTGAAAAGTATTATGCATTTTGAAAACATAATATTTTACTTGATTAGGTTTCTTTTCCAGTCTGACACAATCCTAGGAAACCTTGTTGTCTACAAGGATATTTTCCTAAGTGTCCTGGAAATTTCTCCAACCCAAGTAAATATTATTTCAAAAATAATTTCATAAGCCATAAGAATTTTGAAAAATAAAATAATGATATTTTGAAAGAAAAATTATTTAAGTTCTCAAAAAGATTTTAAACGTGTAGTGCCTGAAAACATCTAATTTTAAAAATGTTCAATAATTCTTTTAATTTGATCTCCCCCTAAATTTGACCTAGTCCTAGGAAGCTTGTTGACTACAAGCGATCTTTCTCTGAGTTTTAAGGTTTGATTTAAATTATAAGAATTATCTAATAATTTCAAAGATAATTGTCAAAGAAAATGCTTGTTAGAAATAATTTCTTTTTGATTTAAACTCCCCATAAATTTGACATATCCTAGGAATCCTTGTAGGTCATGAAGTGGACCTTCCTCTGTGTCTTTAGGGTTTGTCAAAATCAAAAAGGGAATCAAGCACAATTCTTAAAATGAATTTTGAAGTATTAATATTTCAAAAAAAAATGATTATTTGAAGGACATATGATAGCATAGTTTTCGAAAAACATGAGTGATAGTTTGAAAACATAGTATTTTTTAACTTCTTCTTTTAATTTGAACTCCCCCTAAACCTGACACAGCCCTAGGAGGCTTGTTGACCACAAGTTAATCTTCCTTTGAGTCTTAGGGTTTGATTCAAACAAAAAGAGAAGAAAACTAAGGTTTTTAAAAAGTATTTTGTTTTAATGATTTGAAACATAATTTCATTTTCCTATTTGAAAAAGTGAATATAGAGAACTAAAAAGGGGAAATGATTTCCAAAAAAAAGATTTTTTTTAAGTTAAAAAAAATTCTAAGCCCGGACTGTAGAAAAAAAATATCCTAAGTAATCCCCAAGGTGACTTTTTGCCATACTTATTTTTCAAGAATAAATTGATTGTTTGAAAGAAATGTTTGTATAATGGTAAAGGAAAGAAATAAATGTTAAGAAATAAATTTCAGGTTAGTGAAAAAAACTTGATTTTAATTACGATGATTTGAAATATTAACTCTTAGTTAAAAAGTTAAATTTGATTTAATTGAATTGATTTGAATTTGATTTAATTGAATTATTTTGAATTTGATTGAATTAAATTTAATTGATATAATTAAGATCTAATTGAATTTAATTGATTTAATTAAGATTTAATTGAATTTAATTGATTTAATTAATTTAATTAAGATTTAATTGAATTTAATTGATTTCATTAAGATTTAATTGAATTTAATTGATTTCATTAAGATTTAATTGAATTTAATTGATTTAATTAAGATTTAATTGAATCTAATTGATTTAATTAAGATTTAATTGAATCTAATTGATTTAATTAAGATTTAATTGAATTTAATTGATTTAATTAAGATTTGATTTTGATTTAGTTGGTTGGGTTAGACTCAACTTTTAGGTCCTAAGCATCTCACCCATTTCTAAGTGACAAAACAAGGTATCCTTATCTGTTTTGTGAGATGCGTTAACAAAAATGAAAATTTTAAGTTTGGAAAAAACATGGTTAATTTTAAAAGATTAATTTAATTTTTAAACCTAATTTAAATTTATTTTGAAAAGAGATATTTGAATCTAAAATTGACTGAAAATTTGTGTTAGATTCGAATTTAACAAAGAGTAAATTGAATTTCAAAAATTGACTTCCAGGTCTTGGCGAGGCACAAGGCCTTCTTTGGCTATAGCCTTATTGGATCATCAACCCTTTCCTAGACAAAGTCTTTTAGTGAAATTTTATTTTCAAAATTACTTTTTGGTGAATTTTGGTCTGACTAGTTTGGGTCTTGGATCGGTAGCTTCAGCTAGTTTCACCAGTCTAAAGAGACCAAGTAGTGTATACTTGACCTTATTAGAAAAGGTTTCCCTAACGAACTATCATCTCACCTCCATCCAATACTATCTTATTCAAATTTCAGTTAATCGTTTTAGTCCTTAAACTAATCAATCCTAATTAAAAAAAAAGCAACACTCAATTAAAGCAAACAAGACAAAAATGATCTAAGTTATATCATAATTGAAATGATATTCTGGTTTTTTAGAATTAGCAAGATTATGAATTAGACTTTCTAGTATTTTGACCTTATGTTTCAATATTTCATCTTCTTGTTCCAATTTACTAGTGTTTGCTTTAACTAATTTATAAGGTTCAATCATATTATTCAAGGTAAATAATGGATTTTCAAATACTATAAATTTACCTTTAGATTTCTTTTTGGAGGTCTCCCCCTTGATTTTAGCCATCTTTCTTATGCTTGATTGTTTCTTCAGTATTTTGTAGTGGTCGTGAGCCAACCAGACCAGTTTCCGAGGATCTCCTTCTTCGTCGTCAAATTCTGAGTCTGAGTTGGACTCAGGTACTGGTTGAGGCCTCTTTTGCAGTTCTCTTGGAGTTTTCCCTGCAATGAAAATTATACCTTCCTCGACCATTACAGTATCAGCTTGATTATTTAACTTTAATTCAGAAACTGATTCAAAATTAGTTACCATCTTTTGTCCCAGAAAACTCGTCGTCTGATTCTGGTTCGATTTCGACGTCGGGGGTCGAGTCTGTCTCAGCTACTTGTGCTTGAGCTGAAAATGCAAGATCTTCTAGGATCTCAATATCGGAGCTCTCTTCGTGTAGATTGATTAGCTTTTCCCACATCTCCTTGGCATAGTTGAAGGATCCGACCCACTTCAATTCTTCATTGGTTAGGCCACATTGTAGGATTGTAGTAGCCCTTGCATCTGTCTCGATCTTCCTTAGAGTTGGTTCGTCCAATTTATCCCAGGCGATCGGCATTCCATCTTCTGTAGGGAATGTGAACCCCATTTGGATTATCACCCATAAATCCAGATTGGCCTTCAGGTGGGATTCCATTAGACTTCTCCAGGAGTTGAAATTTTCGCCAGAGAAAAGTGGTGGACGGGCACTGTTCCATTCTTGGTTGGCCATTTAGTTTAACCTCGTACACAAGATAAATAAAAAATATACCAAGACTTGGTCTTAGATTAGTAGTGCGGGACAAAAAAAACTATCTCAAAAAAAAGAGTTTGCATGAATTTCGAGGTAAAATAATAATAAAAAAATAAAAAAATTATGACTAATTTTTGAAAAATGTTGATTTTATAAATTCTGATTACTGATGAAAAAGTAAGAATCCAATGTTTGGAAAAAATTTGCTTGAATTAAGGTAGCACGAATTTCAAAAAAAAATTATTAAAATAAAAAAAAATTTATGACAAATTTTCAAAAATTGATCGTTTTAACAATTCTAACTTATGGTGAAAAAATGAGAATTCAAAATTAAAAAAGGTGTAAGAATAATTTAAGCACACCTACAGATATTATTTATTTGAAATAAAAAAGCGAGAAAGATCGAGTGGTGTTGCACCAATCTCGATTAACAAAAAGAAAAGAAATCAAATGAAAATTTTCGTAAATCTGAAAATAAATCTCAAATTGGTGGTTGCACCAAATTTGAGCTTCCCAGCTCTAATACCACTTGTTGGATCGAGAGAAATGATAGAGGGGGGGGTGAATATCGTAAAACATTTTTCGGATAAAATTAAGAGCAAACGCGCAGCGGAATAAACAAAACACAAAGACACAATCGGTTTTACTTGGTTCGGAGTCGCGGTCGGCTCCTACTCCAAGGCCCACGGTCGTTGACTGTTTACTGCGGGCAATTCTATATGCGCAAAATAGTTTACAGAAAAATGTTACAAGAGTAGTACAGTAAACTTAAAAAATAGCTCTTCATTACCGACGTCCGTGTGGATTGTATTTTGGAGCAGGGGGACGTCATCGGCGCTTGTATCTCGAGTTGGGAGGTTTCCGGAGCAGAGCGCTGGAGCAGAAGAGCGAAATTGCGTTGGAAGAAGTGTTGTCCGAAGCCTTGGAGTCGAGGGGCTTTTTATAGCCTCCCGGGGTGCCCTGAACGTTGGGGGCACCCCCCCCCCCCCCCACCACGTGTCACCCGATCCGAGCAACTCTCGGTCAGCCCTTATCCCACTCGAATAGGGCTGAGGGTTGACTGTGGGGGCACCCGGGACGCTAGGGGCACCCTGGTTGACCCTTTCAGCGGGCTTCTCGGCTGGATGAAGTTTATCCTCTTCGTTGGCTTGAGCCCGGGGCGCCCGGGAGCACGGGGGCGCCCGGGAGCACGGGGGCGCCCGGGAGCACGGGGGCGCCCGGGAGCACGGGGGCGCCCCGCCCAGCAAGTTTTCGAAGTGAACTTTTGCTTAACTTGTTTTGCTTTGACCTTGGGAGCGCCCTGCTCAGCTGCTGCCTCTCTCCTTTGAGGCGTTCTGAGCCACAGACACTCATTCCTTCGGTCCTGCATCCAGGGTTAGTCCAAAACAACATAGAGCAATCAATTATTAGTTTTATACAGCCTTAGCTGTCTTGGTTCTAACTTTGGGTCTCCAAAATGGAGCCCTAGGTCGAACCGACGCCTATTGTTCCCTCGACGGGGAACGCATCCTCACCTACTCCTCTCAGGAGAATTTACCTGTTGCCAACCGGTTCCTCCGGTTGGACTTTTGCCCAGCAGTCCTTCGCCAGGTCTTCAGTACCAAGCAATCCTTCGCCTGGTGCCTAGCAGTCCTTCGCTAGGTCTTCAGTTCCAGGCAGCCCTTCGCCTGGTGCCCAGCAGTCCTTCGCCAGGTCTTTGGTTCCAAGCAGTCCTTCGCCTGGTGCCTAGCAGTCCCTCGCTAGGGCTTTGTATCCTGACATTCCTTTGCCAGGTGCCTAGCAATCCTTCGCTAGGGCTTTGTATCCTGGCAATCATTCGCCAGGTGCCTAGCAGTCCTTCGCTAGGGCTTTGTATCCTGGCATTCCTTCGCCAGGTGCCTAGCAGCCCTTCGCTAGGACTTTGTTGCCCGACAGTCCTTCGCCAGGTGCCTGGCAGTCCTTCGCCAGGTGCCTGGCAGTCCTTCGCCAGGTGCCTAGCAGCCCTTCGCTAGGACTCCTTTCTGCACACTCAAGTAACTTTATTAGATCACAAATAAACTTAACTTTGAATCTTTTGCCAATATCAAAACAAGGTTCGATATGGTGGTTTCTGCACCAACAACTCCAAATGTTTTTAGCATTGTTATTTACTATTTGTTTTCCCTAACTTAAACGTATTGCCAAACATTAAAAAGGAGGAGATTGTTGAGGCAATCTATAGTCCATGGGACCATTTGTTTTGATGTTTGGGCAAAGGATTTAAGTTAGATTCACCATTATATTTGATATGTGTATTTGAGTGTGCAGATTTGCAGGATACACATAGACTTAACTTAACGGCTTTGGGTCCGGTGAATGATGGAGCATCCAAGGGGTCGTGGACAAGGCAGCAATGATGATCCGAGAAAAGCGCACGTCGAGGAATACGCGAATGATGACATGGATACTCCGAGGGATGAGAGCCAAAGCGAAGAAGGCTTGAAGGCAACAGGTCAAGGCTGCGAAGAAGAGTCAAGTGAGTTGTGAGGGTCCGAGTGTGAGAAAACTATACTTGAGAAGGGAAACCCTAGGTTTAGGGTTTTACCAGTCGACTGGTATGGAATCAATCGACTGGTTGAGGTCACAGAAAGATCAATCGATTGATCTTCTATGTAGTTGACTGATGTCGGCAAGATTCGAACGTTAGGCTATAACATTGAATTCGACAGTTATCAGTCGACTAGTATTGGCACCAGTCGACTGGTAACGGCTGGATTAGTAAACGAGTTCTATTTAAGAGAATTCGGTTTGCTTGGGCAAGGTTGACAAAATTGATCTTGGTTAAAGGTTAATTAGTAGTCTAAGTAGTCAAGTGTTCTTGGTGAGATTGTGGTGAAGTTTCTCCACCCAGAAGGAGCTACACGAGCATAGCCGAAGGTTTTTCGGGGAATTATCAACCAATGGATCAGGATCGTCTACCTTACGGACTGCCGTGGAGTAGGAGTGTCATCTTTGAACCACGTAAATCAATGTGGGTTAACGATTTTTTTTGTGTTAGTTTAGTTTGTAATGTATTCCGCTGTATGCTAACAAGTGTAGGAAGGTAACCACAAATTGAGGGTTACAAGCTATTCACCCCCCCCCCCCTCTTGGCCTTCGATCCCGTACACAAAAGATATGACATTAGTATGGAGTGACCTTTATAGAAAGTAGCATATATCTTCGCTCAGGGCAATAAGGCAAACTAAGGCAACGTTTGAGCAAGATGGCATATGAGACTGAGATGACGTATAAAGGAGAGATGATATCTAAACCCGAGGTGGTGCATATAGTAGAGATGGTATCTAAGAGTGATTGGGGGTGTATCGAGAGGTTGCCACATGGAATCATATTAGCTGAGAGGCTGCCACGTGGCACTCAAGCACCACTCAGGGTCCTCCTATAGTTCGCTCAGGAAACTGGGCTCGGGCACCACTCAGGGTTCAACCACTACCCGCTCGGGAATCCAACCACTCAGGGAGTCTTCAATGGACCGCGTAGAGTCCGTGGGGGATAGTTATCCTAAAAAGAAATACTTAGGCGCATCCCTTCACGAATAATGGTAGAGGGATGTTAAACATTTACCACATTAATAGGATAACTAATACCCTTTAAGGTGCCGCCAGGATATAAAAATGCAGCATTAATGATAAGGAGGAGATGGAAACAAGTAAAGCCCCAATAACAATCTCCAATAATTGACAGTAATGACAGCTATAAAGGAGATGTCATTAATATCATTAATAACCGGGGAAAATGAAGGATCACAGTCAAAGAGTATAAAAGGAGTCCAGGAATACCTGGGAAAAGATCTGTGTAATTCTCTAAACATATCTCTTTCTATTCTGTCAATTTCTCATCCCTAATCTCTGACTTGAGTGTAGGAGTGACAATCGCCGATACCCTTTCCGATGTCATTCTAACATTCTTTTCTTGTAGCTTTGGATCTCAAGTCCCAGTCATCTCATCAGCCCTAATTCCACAAAAAGTTCGCATCACTGAGTGTCATCTCCATCCACGCAATCAATTTTCAGAACAAAGATTGAGATGGCGTCTGAAACCGAGATGGTATATTAGACCAAGATGACACACAAAATTGAGATGGCATACCAAGATGTCTCTGATATCTAAGACCGAGATGATGCATGAAGTAGAGATGTTATCTGCTACTGAGATAGTGTCTAAAATCGAGATGGCGCATGAAGCAGACATGGTATCTGCGACTGAGACTAGACCCGACCATGGTTCAGAACTGACAGTTCGGAACCACTGGTTCGACGGTTCGTGGGAGGTCGACCCTTAACCTTAACCGCCCAAGACGGTTACGGTTCACGGTTCGGAATCGCCGATTCACGATTCAGTTCACGGTTCACCACGGTTTGAGATTATTATATTAAAAAAATTTAAATTTAAATTTAAAATATAAAATTTATTTTAAAAAGGCTTGCACTTATTTAAGTTGCCTACGTATCCCCTTAAGGTGTAGGGGAATGAAAGCTCATGTAGTTCTTTTACATTTTTACCCTTTTACAATTTTTATCACTCACTTCCATTTCCTCCCATTCCCGTTGTATTCGTTCCTTCGGTATCAAATTCTTCGACTTCGTCTTCAAAATGTTGCATTCTTTGGATTCTTTTCTCGGCTCTGGTCCAATCGTCTAGTAATGTTTGAGCTTCCAATGAGTCGGGATACATAGTTGATCGTCATTTATCTAATATGTTGCCGCCAGCACTGAACGTCTGCTCCACAGCAACAATTGACACTAAACAAGCTGAATTTCTTTTGCAATCACGGAGAGAACAGGAAAGCTTTGAGCCTTCTGTGACCACCACTTCAAGATATCGAAATCTTCGCTATCTGCTTCATTAAAATCAAAAGAAGTCGTAAAATAATTTCCAAGTTTCTGTATGGAACTTGAGGATCCTCGTGGATGTTTCGTCCGTTCTTTTAATAAAAGTTGTGCTTTTGTTAGTTTTAAATTAATACTAGTAGGCTATTGTGTTTCGGAAATATTTATTTGTATATCATATTTAATATAATATTGATTATAAAGATCATATAAATAATTTCTAATATTATATATAATATTAATTGGATCTACAGAAGAAGAATTTTTAATAGGAATTAAAGCGTCATAATATAAAGTTAACATTTTTTATAAAACTTCTAATTTAAATCTAGGATCTAAAGCAAATTCAATTAAATAAATTTCACGAATAAAATAAAAATATTTTTCCCATTATATGCAAGAAGTTAAAGCTTCATTATTGATATGTTCATTTAATACTAATACTATACTAGAAAATTTTACTAAAACTAAATGAGCAGTGGGATAATAAACACCGAAAAGTTGTTCAGTTGCATCGTTAAATACTTTTAAAATTTTACAAATATTACTATAAATATTCCATTGTTGTGAAAATAAATATATATTAGTATTACTACTTTGTGCAAAAAATAAACATCATAAATCTTTATATTGAAATGAATCTTGTAATAATTGATATGTTGAATTCCAACATATTGAAACATCACGTGGAAATTTTTTAGGTCTTATTCCATTAGCTTTACAAAATCTACCCCATTGTTTCATCATAGATAGATGCGACAATAAATATGAAATTGTGATTCTAATTGGTTGAATATAATTTTCTAAAAGTTTTAATCCATCTTGAACACATAAATTTAAAATATGGCATACACAACGAATATGAAAAAATAAACCACCAATAACAGGTTGACAAATAAATTTTAGTTCATCTATAGAAACAGTATTAGAACTAGCATTATCTAATGATATTGAAAATATTTTATGAGTCAATCCATATATTCTAAAATTAAACATAATAATTGTGCAATGTTATGGGCAGTGTGTGATTCATCAAAAACTCTATAAGCTAGCAATCTTTTTGGAGGATCCAAGAGTTATTAATCCAATGGCAAGTCACACCCATATATGAATGAGTTTGCCAATGATCACTCAAAATATCGAAACATAAAGGAAATTTATTATTTAATTTACTAAATTCATCAATTAAATTCTTTTTTCCTTGTTTTACTTGTTGATGCAGTCTGACCTTGATTGTTGTTTTGGTATTGACACCGATTTAAGTTTGATGTAAGTCTGGTTGAATTCGGATTAAGTCCAGGTGGATCGGGAGATCGCATGCTGGCAGTGGAAATCCTAGTGAGTGAAGCTAGGTTGAATTCCTGGTAAGTGAAGTCAGGTCCTGGTGAGTGAAGCGAGGTGATGGAAATCCCGGTGAGTGAAGCCGGGTCCTGGTGAGTGAAGCCAAGTGATGGAAATTCCGGTGAGTGAAGCCGGGTCCTGGTGAGTGAAGTCAGGTGATGGAAATCCCGGTGAGTGAAGTCGAATCATGGTGAGTGAAGCCAGGTGATGGAAATCCCGGTGAGTGAAGTCGGGTCCTGGTGAGTGAAGCCAGGTGATTGAAATCCTAGTGAGTGAAGCTAGGTTGAAATCCTGGTGAGTGAAGCCGGGTCCCGGTGAGTGAAGTCGGGTGACCGAAACTCTGGTGAGTGAAGCCAGGTCCTAGCTTGGAGGGCTAGGTTGAAGTCCCAGTGAGTGAAGCTGGGCATGGCACGAGTCAGAGAAGGGTTGGAGGCTTGTTCTCGTGACTTAGAGTGCATTTGGGCGTCCCTGGATCAGTCTGGTGACCGATCAGGGAAGTTGGCACGGTGCTACTTCGTGGATCGGTCTGGTGACCGATCCAGCGATGACTGATCGGTCTAGAGATCGATCAGGGAGCGCACAGTGAGGTTGGGAACCTACTGTGTGGCTCCTGATCGGTCTGGTGACCGATCAGGGAGCAGGCCGTTGCCTCGTTGCTTGGCTCCTGATCGGTCCGGTGACCGATCAGGGAGCAGGTAGCTTCCTCACTACCTTGCTCCTGATCGGTCTGGTGACCGATCAGGGAGCACTCAGTGCCGCTGATTAGTTCCTGAATGGTCCGGTGACCGATCAAAGACCTAGGATTTAATTTCCTCGGTTACTGTTCACTCAGAGGTGGACCGATCAGGCTTGAGCCTGATCGGTCAGGGAGCTACCTGATCGATCTGGTGACCGATCAGGCTTCACTCTGATCGGTTTGGTGACCGATCAGGCCTGTGTCGTCGTGCAAAGCTGGAGAGTCCTAGTAAAGCGATGGATCGGTCTGGTGACTGACCCACAGGCCCTGGATCGGTTCGGTGACCGATCACTTTAATTCAAATACTCTGTCAGAAGCTCTGATCCCGACTGTTTTCTCTGCCGATTCCCTGATACATTGCTGATTATGTTTGATATGAGTTGCTAAGCTTCTATTGGAGTGTGCAGGCTTTACAGGGATGATTCAAACATTGGAGGAGAGTCAATGGGAGACTTTCCTTGGAGCAGGTTTGGCTGTTTCCTTGTTTCAGGTCTCAAAGGCGTCTGGAGAGCAGTTGGCAACTGACGGAGGCTCAGCTGGAGAGGGTCTTCAGTGGACTGAGTGCTCAGGGAGTCAGGGGGTCAGGCTGTGGCTTCAGTGGATGCTGATGGAGAGCCTGGTGATGGGAGCAGAGGCTTAAGACAAGGCTCGAAGCAGAGGAGCTACAACAAGGAAGACAGAAAAACGAGTGAAGTATTTGCTGTGGGGTTGTGCTCTCTGTTGCTTTGTGCTTGAGCGATCTTGTTGCATTCCTGTGAGATATTTGTGAGTGTTCCTTCTTGTGTGATCTCTTGTACTCAAGTTCAATCATCTGTGAGATCTGTGGAGAGGTTTTTCCACCGAGAAAGAGGCTCTATCTTATCCGGTGTTCACCGAGGCTTGATCTACCGACGATCAAGGGATCGCCCACCTCACGGGCACGTCAAGGAGTAGGGGCAAGTTATCCCCGAATCTTGTACATCACGGTGTTAGCGTTTGTTTGGTTTGCGTTTCTTTCTCTGCTTTGTTGTTTGTTCTGCATTTTCTTCCGCTGCTAATCTGATCATGTAGAAAACTTCAAAGTGCAACTTGTGGGTGTCTGGCTACATTCACCCCCCCCCCCTCTATAGCCATCCGAGGTCCAACAAGTGGTATCAGAACTTGGGGCTCTGTTCACGGCTTAACATCCAAGAGTTTTCAACAAGATGGCTGGAAGAGAAGAAATGAGCACAAACCAACCTCCACTCTTCGATGGCACAGATTTTCAATATTGGAAATCGAAGATGGAGTTTTATTTGAAGACAAACATGAGCATATGGTTCTCGGTCAAAGAAGGTTTCATCCCTCCAAGAGATGTTGAAGGAAAAGATCTCAATTTCTCAAGTTGGTCGGCTGAGCAAATAAGAAAGAGTGAAGCAAATGACAAAGCGGTGGTCACTTTGCAATGCGGGTTGACCAAGGAGGAGTTGATCAAGGTGGGTCCTTTTACAAGTGCTAAAGATCTTTGGAACAAAATCATTGAGCTCCACAAAGGAACTCAAGACACCCGAATAGCCAAGAAGGACCTCCTTCACAGTCAACTCCAAAATCTGTCCATGGAAGAAAATGAAAAGGTAAGTGAACTCCATGGAAGATTCAAAGAGATCCTCAATGGTCTCCACTCCATCAATGAAAAGGTAGAAAACCGGGATCTAGTAAGGTTAGTTCTCAAAGCTTTTCCTAGGAACGCCTTGTGGTCATCCATGGTGGATGCTTACAAGGTTTCCAAGGACTTATCTTTTGTTAAGTTAGAGGATTTATTTTGTAAGATGGAGCTACACGAGATCTCTAACACAAGCCCAAAAGAGAAAGGGTTTGCTTGCGTGGCAGATAACAAAAGAAAGGAGAAGAAGGAAGAAGAGGAGGAGGAGAACTCCCATCATTTTGCTTTCATGGCAGTAAAGAATTCAAGTGAAGGAAGCAGTGATGAATCAAGTGACTCCTCAACCGCGCCTTCATCATCTTCGGATGATGAAGAGGTAATCTCTCCCGAGTTGGATAAGTGCTATAGAACAATAGCATGCCTAACTAAGTTGCTTAAGAAATCTAAGGCAAAAGTTAAATCATTAAGATTAGAAGTAAAGGAATTGAAAACATCTAAGGATGAAGTAATTGATGACTCACATGTTAAGACCCTTGAGAATGACAATAAGGACTTGAGGAGCAAAATTGAGGATCTTAAGAATATTCTTGAGAAGTTTTCAACTAGCTCTAAAACATTAGACATGATCTTAAACTCCCAAAGGGCAGTTTACAATCGGGTCGGGATAGGTTACCGACCTAAAGAACCAACCTTTGTATCATTAATGTCAAGAACCCAATTTAGATCATCAAATGATCTAGGGTTCAAAAGGTTAGAAAGAAAAAGACTAAGGCATGGGTGCCAAAGTCTTTCATTGTAGATGCCTTAGGTCCCAAAATTTGGGTACCTAAAACTTCCATATTTCGAATTGTATAAGCATTATTTGAGGGGGAGCATCTATCAACATGGGAGGTTGATATTTGGTGCTCCAAACCCATGACCAAGGAAAAGAATTGTCATTCACATGGTTGGTTATGGAAAATCGAATTAAATGCTTTGAGCTTCATTGTCTTAGTTCTTTAACAAGATGATCCCTTGGCTAGTGATTTATGAAATCTCATTTGAGCAATAGGGAAACTTATCATGCAACGAATGATAGTATATTCATGCTTCAAAATAAATAAACAAGTTTTGAAAAAAATATATTCACATGAATGGTTTAGGTGACACATAACTTACTCTTGCCATGGATTGTTTAGGATAATTAGGTTTATTATTGCAATTTATGTTTTCCTGCAATTCATGGTTTATGATATGCCTTATGTCAAGCCTAAGGAGTCCATTTTCTTGTATATGTTATACAACATAAATGCATGCTAAAGAACAAGGATTAACACATAGTTTGTACTAATAAGGTATCACCAAACAAAGAACATGAGCTTAAGGTTTGGGCTTAGGTTTTGCTTAAGATATTTTGTTTGGTGAACATGATCAAGTATGTCATGATTTACTGTATGTGTTAGTGTATTGCATGCAAATTTCTGAGGAATATATAGTCTGTGATGATCATCATAAAACCTCACAAGGCAACATCAATGCATGCTTTTGAAATATTTTTAAAACTGGTTAAATGAGATAAAAGCATGTCGGACAAAATACAACCTTATCAATTGTATTGATGCAATCATGTGTTAGAAAGCTTGATCATGTTTTGATACTAATTTGATACAAGCATGTTTTTAAAAATTTGATCATATTTTTGTTTGTATCATGAAATCTGATCATGTTTTGGAAATTTGATATTAGTATCATATTTTGATAATTGTTTGAAAATATGCATTTTGATTAAGGAAACCCTTTAGGACCAATGGGATTAAAACTAATTGATTTAAGGTTTGGGAATGGTAAGAGTTGAAACAAACTTGTTTCTGAAACTGATCAGTTTCAGAAAATATTCTATATCAGACCTGATCGGTCCACCGACCGATAAGGACTCACGCTGAACGTTCTGGTGACCGATCAGGAATCATACTGATCGGTCCGGTGACCGATCAGATCAACACTGATAAGAGGTATTAGACTACTCCTCAGTCCGATCCCCTTTTCATCAAGTTGTATCAGATCATCTGATCATACTGATACACACAAATCTGATACAAACCAAGTACAAGTGAAACGTACTTGATCCTCCATTGGTACAAACATAGTACTAAGTGAGTACAAATTTGTTCAAGTATTCAAAGAAGGGTAGGAATTTTTAAGATCCTTGATTCTCAGAAATTTTTCTGAAACATCAAGTATTAAAATGCTGATTTGATACAAACCGATGTTGGAATGTTCAAATTCATAAGAAAGGATTTGTTGACTCATGACTCTTGTTCTTAATGTCGTGTTTCGGAAATTTTTCTGAAATAACGAATATCAATGGAGTCTACACCTTGTTTTGGAATGTAAATTGTTAATGCAGTCTGATCGGGAACGTATCAGAGTTTCAGAAATTTTTTTGAAATCTGATCGTTCCCCAGACTAACAAGGAATATTTCTGTATCAAATAATCAACGAACCTGATCGGTCACGGAGACCAATCAGGATTATGTGTCCGATACAGCTGCATTCCTTACTTGTCATATGAAACATATACATGTTTGCCCATGATATACTTCTGTATATGTTTTCATGTGAAATTCACACTTTTTGGCGTATGATGCGTATACATTGTTGCCATGATACATTTATGGTATATGCCCTTCATATGTAATTCAAAAATTGTCCTTTGATTATTTTGGGTTTGGGGAGAGACCCGTGTTTGAGGGGGAGGTATGTTCAAACTTAACCATACCCTTTTCGGTGTTTGACAAGGGGGAGAAAATGGTTGATTAAGTTTAGGGTTATTGTAGGGGGAGGATTTTGATTCCCTTACGATAATTGAATTGCCTTCAATTGATCATTAATGCCTAAACTTAAATCGGGTTGTCAAACAACAAAAAGGGGGAGATTATTGATGCAGTCTGACCTTGATTGTTGTTTTGGTGTTGACACCGATTTAAGTTTAATGTAAGTCTGGTTGAATTAGAATTAAGTCCAGGTGGATCGGGAGATCGCATGCTGGCAGTGGAAATCCTAGTGAGTAAAGCTAGGTTGAAATCCTGGTGAGTGAAGCCGGGTCCTGGTGAGTGAAGCCAGGTGATGGAAATCCCGGTGAGTGAAGCCGGGTCCTGGTGAGTGAAGCCAGGTGATGGAAATCCTAGTGAGTGAAGCCGAGTCTGGGTGAGTGAAGCCAGGTGATGGAAATCTCGGTGAGTGAAGCCGGGTCCTGGTGAGTGAAGCCAGGTGATGGAAATCCCGGTGAATGAAGCCGGGTCCTGGTGAGTGAAGCCAGGTGATTGAAATCCTAGTGAGTGAAGCTAGGTTGAAATCCTGGTAGTGAAGTCGGGTCCCGGTGAGTGAAGCCGAGTGACCGAAACTCTGGTGAGTGAAGTTGGGTGACCGAAACTCTGGTGAGTGAAGCCAGGTCCTAGCTTGGAGGGCTAGGTTGAAGTCCCAGTGAGTGAAGCTGGGCATGGCACGAGTCAGAGAAGGGCTGGAGGCTTGTTCTCGTGACTTAGAGTGCATTTGGGCGTCCCTGGATCGGTCTGGTGACCGATCAGGGAAGTTGGCACGCTGCTCCTTTGTGGATCGGTCCGGTGACCGATCCAGCGATGACTGATCGGTCTGGTGACCGATCAGGGAGCGCACAGTGAGGTTGGGAACCTACTGTGTGGCTCCTGATCGGTCTGGTGACCGATCAGGGAGCAGGTCGTTGCCTCGTTGCTTGGCTCCTGATCGATCCGGTGACCGATCAGGGAGCAGGCAGCTTCCTCACTGCCTTGCTCCTAATCGGTTTGGTGACCGATCAGGGAGCACTCAGTGAGTTGAGTTCCCCCGCTGATCAGTTCCTGAACGGTCCGGTGACCGATCAAAGACCTAGGATTTAATTTCCGCGGTTACTGTTCACTCAGAAGTGGACCGATCAGGCTTGAGCATGATCGGTCAAGGAGCTACCTGATCGGTCTGGTGACCGATCAGGCTTCACTCTGATCGGTCTGGTGACCGATCAGGCCTGTGTCGTCGCGAAAGCTGGAGAGTCTCAGTAAAGCGGTGGATTGGTCTGGTGACCGACCCACAGGCCCTGGATCGGTCCGATGACCGATCACTTTAATTCAAATACGCTGTCAGAAGCTCTGATCCCGACTGTTTTCTCTGTCGATTCCCTGATACATTGCTGATTATGTTTGATATGAGTTGCTAAGCTTCTATTGGAGTGTGCATGCTTTACAGGGATGATTCAAACATTGGAGGAGAGTCAATGGGAAGCTTTCCTTGGAGCAGGTTTGGCTGTTTCCTTGTTTCAGGTCTCAACGACGTCTGGAGAGCAGTTGGCAACTGACGGAGGCTCAGTTGGAGAGGGTCTTCAGTGGACTGAGTGCTCAGGGAGTCAGGGGGTCAGGCTGTGGCTTCAGTGGATGCTGATGGAGAGCCTGGTGATGGGAGCAGAGGCTTAAGACGAGGCTCGAAGCAGAGGAGCGACAACAAGGAAGACAGAAAAACGAGTGAAGTATTTGCTGTGGGGTTGTGCTCTCTGTTGCTTTGTGCTTGAGCGATCTTGTTGCATTCCTGTGAGATATTTGTGAGTGTTCCTTCTTGTGTGATCTCTTGTACTCAAGTTCAATCATCTGTGAGATCTGTGGAGAGGTTTCTCCACCGAGAAGGAGGCTCTATCTTATCCGGTGTTCACCGGGGCTTGATCTGCCGACGATCAAGGGATCGCCCACCTCACGGGCACGCCAAGGAGTAGGGGCAAGTTATCCCCGAACCTTGTACATCACGGTGTTAGCGTTTGTTTGGTTTGCGTTTCTTTCTCTGTTTTGTTGTTTGTTCTGCATTTTCTTCTGCTGCTAATCTGATCACACAGAAAACTTCAAAGTGCAACTTGTGGGTATTTGGCTACATTCACCGCCCCCCCCCCTCTATAGCCATCCAAGGTCCAACATTACTATTCTTTTAATTGTACGAGTAAGTGTAGTTCTAGAAACACGTTTCGCAGATGGATTAAGAGATTCTTTACAAAAATCTTCAAATGTGCATTTAAATCCAAAACTAAAATAAAGATGTTCTACGGAAATAAATTTAGCTAATGATTCTCTTAATTTATTATCGGAAAATAAAAATAAACCATAATCAATACTACTATCACTAGAAAATCTTGATAATTGTACTTGAGAGCGGTCAAGTTCATATTCCGTCGGGTGCTTTGTTTCTACATATCGTTTTAACGACCCATAGCCGCCGCCAGCTTGGAATTTGTAGGAAGCATTGCAATGCTTACATTTTGCACGCAATTCTCCCGACGGATGTGTGACCTTTACAAAATATTTAGTGAAAATAGAAGATTTTAAAGGAGGATTTTTTCGAACCTTAGAAGTAATTGCATTGGTACTTCCTTGCGTTTCAAGCATCGAAAGGTGTTGGGGCTGAGCCTTGGTCTCATCATCGGTGGATTGAATTTGAATATTGGGATCCTCGTACGCTATTTCTTTTCCCCTCCAAGATCAAGATGATGAAGCTTCATGACCATCTTCCATTATCGTCAGAAGATGAAGTCGAAAACGCGTAGTGAATATGAAGTTGAGAATGAGTGTAGAGAAGATGTGTGTGAAAATAATGACATGAACTCCCTATTTATAGAGTTTGGATCATAACGGTTACTAAATCATAGTCATTGATCAAAAAACGATCAAATGATCTTAACCGTTGAAAAAAATTAAAAAATAAAAAAAAACACCTCCAACGGCTCCGAACCGCCAGTTAATCGGTGGTTTGGCGGTTCCTCCCCACTGAACCGAAACCGGCACGACATCCTGCCGGGATAGATCCGGTTCAGCCTAGCGAACCGGGTCAATGGGCCACCCAGCCTGTTGACCCGAGCCGGGTCCAAGCTGGGCCCGACCCGTGGTTAGGCCTAACTGAGACAGTGTCTGAGACTGAGATAGCGCATGAGATTGAGATGGTATCCGAGATCGAAATAGTGTCTAAGACTGATACCTTGATTGAACTAATTCTGTATAGAGAAGAATGTGCCGGACTTCGTTTAAGCTAAGTTGGTGGCTTGCTCTTTGGATCAACCTACCTTGACTTTGACTGACAAATAAGCTTGAATATTGACCTATAAGACACGGAGATATACCAAGAAAGACCTCCGCATCAACAATCATTGTAGTTTATCCATTGTGTTTGAATGTTAGCTAAGTTATAATATTTGTTCGAGCTAGTATTATATTATACATACGAAGAACACAACCAATGAAGGTGGGTGTTTGTAATCTCTCACACTCTCATGCCTCCAATATCGATCGATTTGTAATTAATTACTTTAAGGCAAAGGTGGTGCAAGGATTGGGAAATTGAGGTGGCCCATAAGTAGAAGGCCCAAGCCCAGGCCCACTCAAGTCACTTGGGCCAGCGCTGCTCGGCCTCGGAGAGCCCACGATGGATGCCATGGCGGCCGCCAAGGCCGCGGTGAACTTCGGGTCCTTGGTGATCGCCGCCGTGACGGTGTCCACCATCGGCGGCTGCTGCGGGAGGAGGCACCGCAAGGCCAGCGGCGTCTGCTTCTGTTGCTGCTGCAGCTGCCGGATCATGGCGGCGGTGGCGGCGGCGGTGGAGGAGGAGGACTGCGTGAGGTCGAGCGTGACGGTGGGGAAGGGCGCGGAGGCGGAGAGAGTGGCGGCGTCCACGGCAGGGGAAGCAGCAGCGTACGGGAAGGGGCACTGCAGGCCCGCCATGATCGAGTCGCCTAGGCTGCTGCTGGCGGCGCCGGAGAGAATCGTGGCGGCGGCTGCGGCGGTCGTGTTCGCCATGACGACTGCCGTCGGAGGCAGCGGGTGGTTGTGGATACCCTCGTACGTCGTCACCAGCACGCCCCTGTCATCCACACACCTCTGCACCTACACACTCACAGTTTCACCGATCACCTACACATCCATGGCGAAGGAGAGAGAAAAATCAAAGATAAGGAGAGAGCACCTGCTTCCTAACCGGACATCCGGCGGCCATGGTGCAGCGGTAGTAAGCTCGAGGACAAGGATTCCCCTTGGCCATTTTCTGTCCGTACTTCCTCCATTGACATCCATCACCAATCTGAACATTAGCCATTTCTATTGATGATAAAAATAGCAATTTATAATGATAATAATGTTTGAGATGATATTGCACTGCATTCAAACAATAATATTATAATGAAGTTCCCCCTCACCAATATAATCCAGTTGATACTTAAATATTAGATTATGCTAAAAAAATAGAGATCAAAAATTTTAAAAAATAATTTCTTAGGAAATAAAATCTCAAAAATTTGATCATCAAATTTACCTCCCTTCCATATGACTTAGGGCAAGCTTAGAGGAGTGTTTAGGATGGGCGTATAATCTTTTGCCATAATATCCTTATGATGTTAATTTCAAATAATAACATTATTGTGATGTTATATTTAATTCAAAAATCAACACTACTGTAATATTATTTTTAAATATAATATTATAGTAGTTTACGGGAAGGGGAACATAAAAAATAAGTATGCCTATGGAAAAAAACATTAAAAATTTCGAAATTTTAAGTGCACATTTCTGTTCAATTGCTAATTTAACATTACCATCGAAGCATCCGATCGCGCCCGAACTGAAACTCGAGCTCTCCTCCGAGGGAGCTCCGGCACTGCACTGCCGTCGCTCTTGTCGTTCTTCTGCTGCACTAAGTTCATCGTCGCCGTTTCGTCATGATCTTCAAATGGCTCTGTCATTTCGGGGCTCCCTCCAGCATCCTTCAATTCGCATAACGACGCATCAAGCTCACGATCGATCAACCAGGTGAAGAAGCATATATAATAATTACCGGCTTCTCCGCCGATCGACGGCGATCTCTCTGCTTCAGGAGATGAACCAGACGACCGTGCAGAGCTGCGTAGCGGCCGGCGAGCTGATCCAGCACGGTTTTCAGTCGCCGGTTCTCGTCTCGCACTCTGTTCAGCTCCATTTTAACCTCGTTCACCTTGCTTTTGCTAGATTTCTCCTCCTCTATAGCTCGACTTCCGGACGCCGCCAGATTCAGCCCAATCTACAAAAGCATCCACAAACAATCAATCGACGTCGTACATATATATACATATCTATCTATAGATCTAGCTACCCACATCGACGTCAGGGGAACAAGAACGGCGGCGGCGGCGGCGGAGGAGGAGTTCCGGCGCCGCGCTGGAGAACAGATCGAGCTCCTTGATGGGCTCGACTACAGACGCATCATGGAACGGGAACAGCATCTTCGTCTCCATGGAAGTGGATCAGACAAAGAACTCAAAGAAAGAAGGGAAAGAGAAGGTATATAACAAAACAAAACAGAGGAGGTAGGTGAGATGGAGAAGAAGGGAAAAGGAATTTATTTTTATAGTTTTTTTTTTAAAATTAATATTAGATATTAGATATTATTTATTAAAATAAATTAAAAAGTACAAATTTAATTTATTAAAATTGAGACTCAAACGTTAAATATTTGAAAAATTAGAAAATCGTCCTGCACCATGGTCAAGATTATTGATTTTTAATTCGTGCACGCTCAATTTATTATTATCTATTTTTTTTATTTTCAATCAAGAAAAGGCAAAAAGATAAGTAGGGGAAGAAAATGAGCTGAAATTGTGACCTTTTAGTTTTACGTTTGTGTGTCAGTCTCGATGAACTTAGACTTGTCTCATATGTAATATTATATATATAAAGTTTAAATGCTAATAAATTTTATCTATTTATATTTTTTTAATATAACAACGATAGTCAATTGAAGTATTTATTTTCATCCTATTAAATCGTCAGCAAATTCATTAAATTTTATTTTATTATTGATCATTAATTATTTTTATTTTACATCATCTAATTGAAGTATTTATAATTTAAATTATACATGTATTTTTAAATTTTTAATAGTTAAGCACTATTCATAATATATTAAAAAATAAAAAATATATAAGCTATATGGATTAGATAGACATTTAACTAATTTATAAGGATATATTACCTGCATTGTTAGATGAGTTTGATTAAAAGAAGGTTGATTCAAATTCGATAGGATTTTTAATAAATAAGGTTTTCATCCAAAAATGATAATATTATTATCAATACTTTCAAGTGGTTTAAAATGAGGTTAAATTGACATTTTTGATGATTTTAAGAATATAATAGTATTATTACCATTAGTAAGATATGACATGAATAAAAAGATAATTTGACTTGTAGATAAATCATCAGTTAATCATTTTTTAAATAAAAATATGGAAACTATATATCATATTTAGTATTAATATGATCAAAATAATAAGAAAATAAATGAAAGAGTTAATTTGTAGATAGAAATAATATAAGAAAAAATACCCCTTTTTTTTTGAAAATTAAGCATCTTTAATTTCAGGCTATTTTTAGGGTAGACAAGTGGTATTAGAGACGTTTTGGCAGGATCCATGAGGTACCCGTTTTTGACGTTGATGTATGAGAAAACTTCAAATTTCATCACAGTGGAAAAAGAAAGGCTACCATGCAATAATAATAATAATAATAATAATAATAATAATATACAGATATACATTTTGAGTTAAAATCATGATGAATGACACGTTCAGATTGTGGAGATGCCAATTGGCATTTTGCGAGAGTAAATATGAGGAATTATAAAATATGCAAAAAAAAAAAAAAAACCTTAATTATTCAACCATTAAAAAAATATTTCTCTTTTAAATATTATATTATCTTGGTTGGGAATACAATTACAATCTTAATTTAAAAATATATTGATAGGGATGAGTAATCGGGGATGACACATGGCACAGAAAAACTATGTGGCAAGGTCAACCAAGCTAGAGACCCGAGGTCAGACCAAGGGCTCGAGCTCCCGAGACTATCTCGGGAGAATGGAGGAAGGCTCTCGAGGCCAGACTGGGAGCTCGAGCTCCCGAGACTATCTCGGGGGAATGAGGAAGATTCCCGAACTCAGTCTGGGAGATCACTCTGAGACTAACTCGGGAAAGTGGAGCCTAAAGAGCAGCGTAAGGATAACAGAACAAAGCTTCAAGTATCCTCCCCTCCTACTAGAACAGAAAATTCAGCAGGTAATTATTACTTGTAACGCATGGTAATGATGGTCTTAATAGTCACGGTGACTGTTACCAGTCATCATTAAGAGGAGAATAGCTGTCAAATAACCAATGACCAGAAAACGTGGAGGGAGAGGTGCAGATACGTGGGGGGAAGGCGTCAGGTATATAAATGCTTCGGCACCCAGGTAAAGGGGGTAAGATTTTAGAACTCGAATACTTTGGCTCCTCGTTTTTCTCCCTAGAAGGAGTTTTGACTTGAGCATCGGAGAGGGCTCCATCGGAACTTCTTCCGGTGCATCCTCTCTACGCTCGTGTTAATTTCGCAGGCACTGACATCTTTACTTCGTCATCATCATCGTGGGTTGCGATTTGATGATTCGTCATCCCTGTCGTTTACTTTCGGAATATATATAAAAAAATCATGATATTTTATAAGATAAAATATATCTCCGTTGATATAAGACATTTTTGATATAGGTTAAAAATAAATACATGAGCGTTTAAATCCAAAATAGATAATATCATACCAATATGAGATATGTGATTTTTTTTTGTCTTAACAAGTGATATTAGAGTAATGATATTTCAGATCGAGCCATGTAGGTGGAATAATAGCCTTGAACAAAAGATGTAGGGGTTCCTAAAGGAATGAACTCTAAGCGAAAAGTTTAAGTAGATCAAGGGTAACGCTTGACAAAAATTCTAAGAGAATGAACCCTAAGTTGTGAAAAGTCCAAGAAAGTCAAGAGTGATAAGATGTTTGGTGAAAATCTTAAAAGAGTGAACCATAGATGATGAAAATCTAAGGGGGTCAAAGGTGACCGAATGCTTGACATTTCATCCTAGGAGTGAACCCTAAGCAGTAAAAAAGTCTTAGAGGAGAAGAGTGACATCAATTGACCAGATGCTTGAGGGTATGCCCGAGCAAGTCAATTGGGTGATTAGATGCTTGGGGAAGGCCTAGACCATGAGAATAATAGTATTTTTTTTCATTTGAGATGAGGATTGTTAGAAACAATCAAAGTCTCACATTAGAATACATGAAAAATATCATGAGTTTATAAGATGAAAGATATCTCTATTGGTATAAGGTCTTTTAGGTAGAGCTCAAAGACAAATCCATGAGGACTTAGGCCCAAAGTGGACAATAGCATATTATTGTAGATATATGTGAATTCTTTTGATCCTAACAAGTGAAGTTATGATCCAAAACAAGCCATATGGGTGAAATAGTAGCCAGATACTTGACATAAATCCTAGGGGAGTGAAGGGTGACCAGATGCTTCTCATAAATCATAGGGGAGTGAATCTTAGATAGTGAATAGTCCAAATAGGTCAAGGGTGACCGGATATTTGGCGAAAATCTTGAGGAGTAAATCTTAGGTAGTGAAAAGTCTAAGCAGATTAAGGGTGACTAAATATTTGACAGAAATCCTAGGGGAGTGAATCCTAGATTGCAAAAAGTCTAACCAAGTCAAGGGTGACTAGATATTTAACAGAAATCCTGGGGGAGTGAATCCTAGATTGCAAAAAGTCTAACCAGGTCAAGGGTGACGACCGAATGTTTGGCGGAAATCTTGCAGGAGTGAACCTTAGGCGATAAAAAAAAATTTTGAGAGAGTGAAACCTAAGTTATGAAAAAGTCTTAAAACAGAGCAGATCAACAATGTCTTGATTAATTGGGGAGTGAACCCTATGTGATGAAAAATCCTTAAAAAGATGAGTGAATTTGATTGACTAAATGTTTGAGAGGAGATCCAGAATAGGTCAAAAATGATCGAACTTGAGAGCAATCCTATGCAAATCAAGAATGATCAAATACTTAAAAAGGTATTGAATGATCAATACCTCAGATTCAATAGCTTGTGTAAGATTTCAATAGTGTCTTTTACTTTTATGGCAATAGGAAATTAATATTGAACATCCCTAATTAATACTGAAAATCTCCATAATATTTTCCTTATTTTGATCAATGTCACAGCCATGTATTATGTCAAATTTTGCAAGATATTCGGATGGTGACAACCCATTCACCTAAACAATTTAATTTTATTTTATTGGGCTAAATTTGTCTTTTTCTTCCAAATAGTCTTGCAAATTGAAGGCCTAGAGGCTAAGCTTCTCGATGGAGTTGCCTTGGCGTGATTATGATATCTAATACAAAATAATTATATATCCTTGTTACTTGGCTACAATAATTTAAACAATGAAAACAAAAAATATGGCCACCTAAATACTTTTGACTCATCTTTCTTTGTACTTATTGTGGCCTAATCGACTTGATTAACTTAATTATCCTTGTCCCACATGGCAAAATCCAATCGAACATGTTGAATTAATATATATATTCAAACTTAAGATTATTTGATGTATTAGGTAAAGCGGTTAAGTTAGATCTATATATCTTACTGACTTATGTGTACGTGCACCAAGTTAGTAGGGACTTAGTAGGTTGCATATGGTTGACTTAGTACCATCAAATTAGCTAGTGATGTGGATTCTAGGATGAGCACGAGCTATTAATTAGTTGAGAGCTTAGATCGATGGCCTAAACGAGGAGAGTTCTATAGATGATGACTTAGTGAAGGATGACATGTGGATGCGTCCAAAGAATTGCGGACTTGACGTGGATTAAGCGAACTCTAGGGAAACTTGAGTATGACAAAAGTTGAACTACAGATGACCTAGTAAAGGATGTCATTTATTTGCAGGAACATAAGAGCAATTTTACTCTGGTGGTGGATGTATAGTATGTCTGGTGTAATAATCAGGGATCGCTTCTCAGGAACTGACAATCTACATGTTCTATCCCACCATATGTCTAACGTCTGTGTACTTGAATTAACCTCCCTCCATATCCGTGGAGCATGTTATAGAGGGGTCATTAAGATAGCGGATCTATCTTTTTTATAAGAGCAATTTTACTTCTTTTTATTATTTCATCGTGTTAAGATTTTGAGGGTACTTTCATCTTTGCAATATTTTTAGTTATTTTAAGCAGTTTTGATTAATATTATTTTTAGCCGCTATCTCTTGCTTGGGAACGTCGAGTTTTTCTATTTTTTATATTCCTTTTCAAATAAGATTATTTTCGAAAGTTAAATATCGAAAATAATCTTCTTTAACCCGTTGATTCAAAAAAAGATTAGGAAATAGAAAAACTCAAAGCGCTAAGCAAGAGATGGCGACAAGAAATAATATTGATCAAAACTGCAAAAAAAAAAACCTAAAACAACTAAACACATTTAAATAAACGGAAGACCCTAACATTGCAAAGACAAAAAGACTAAAATTACTCTTATATTCATGCATCACATTTGGAACGAGTCTAGAGGCATGATGCATCCGAATAATTGAGGGCCTAATTGGAGGTGGACTCTTGGGTGGCATAAAGTTGTATAACATCATCAAGGGATGATGTGGGTTAACTAGGTACACTCTCATGTTTGTTTGCTCTCACTATAACTTTCCCTGGCTGCCCCGGGCTATGATGCAGCGGTAGGACGACTAGTTGCTATCCCAGACGATTTGCAGGAATTCCTCAATGGGTACGATCCTGGAATGCTGGCTTCTAGACCGTCCACCGTGAAAGCTTCCCGATTTACCCTTGGTGACTGGTGGGAAACATCCGTGGGGCCGAGTCAGTCATTCCAAATTCGTCTGCTATCTCGTTCAATATTTTTTTATAATTTTCCTTGGCTACTTGGCATAATTCTCACTACTCTCCCATAGACACCCAAGAATACCGTCTTCTTCTTAAGTTAACCTTGAATAAGAAGAGAATGAAGACCACACAAACTTAATTACCTTTGTTGAAGATGAATGATTTTCTATTTTGATTTATCTATCGGATAAATCTAAAGCACCACTTGTGCATACAGCCTCATGGCTTCTTGGCTTGATGAATGATGACTTTTGTGAGCAAGCAAATGGCTGGCAACATGTTGACAACTGGCTATTCAACTGGATAACAGTAAACACTGTCCAATATGATCAAGGAACAGAAGTCTAGGCATGAAACATGCTTATGCATTGATTGATCTTGAAGACTTTGCGTAATTTACAGCTACAGTACTGCTCTTGTTTTGTATTCTAGCTTCCTCTTCCCAAGTTGGTAAGAATTTGTGCTTAGTGGTAGCTTTCAGTCAGCACATGTGTTCTCATCTTTCTTTCTTTCTTTCTTTTTTTTCCGCTCGATCTATGATGCCATCACCTTCCAAGTTGACTCAGCCGATAGACTATCAATTTTGTTAATGAATATCGGAAGTAATCTTTTATAATCTATTGATTAATTCGTAAAAGAATTCTAAAAAATATCTCAAAACAACTAAACAGGATACTTCTATAAACCAAAATCCTAATTATAATAATAAAAATGACTAAAATTATTCTTCTGTTCCCTCGTCACAGAGACTGAATTGCCTATCTTTCTCTTGAAAGAGCTAGGCCATCAATTTTCAATGACCTTGTTGCATCATGTTTTTCAGATCTGTATTGTTTTTTCCTTGATTTAGTTAAGTATATTGCTTCCTTCATTTAAATGTATTTTTGTAAAAGAATGGAGAAGTTGATCGTAGAGATATTTTACATAAGATATGATTTTAGGACATAAGAAAGATAATTGAATATAACGAGAAAAGGAGAATGTTTTAGAAAATATTGACGCTTTAGTATTTTTTGTGATTGTAAAATATCTATAAAACTTAGAGGAAAATTTTATAAAATAATGATTAGACCAAGCCTATTATGTTATATAGAGTTAAATATTGAGTGTTGAATATTGGATTATGCAAAGTATACATGGATTGACCGGATAAAAATAAAAATATTAGAGAGAAAGTTAAAATTGCGTGGAAAACTTCAAGAGACCGGTTTAATATGGTATGTATATAAATCTAGATGATCAATGAAAATCCAAATTAAACAATATTAGACTATAACAAATATATATATATATATTAATAGAGGAAAAAAACAAAAAGACATTGATAATAATAATAAAAAATAAAATTTATTTAAAAACTAAAAATATATTAAAGGATTGACCCAATAACACAAGATGGATTTATATATAGTTGATTCCTATTTAAGTAGGATAAAGACTTAATTTTTTTATTGTTATTGTATATTGTTTTCATATGACATACGAAATGAGTGTTTGGATTGTGAAAGTAGAAGGTGAAGGCTTAGAGTAGTGACAGAAGGAGAGAATATTTCTTTATTCAACCCTTTTGTACTCATGCAAAAACTACAAATTCAGGAATAAACATTTTTGAACAATACAAACAGATTTCTCTTTCTCTCTGCCCCCACAAGACCTAATTTTCTTAGCTGTTTGAAGAGGTAGGACCTAGGAAAGTAACTCTTTTTTCTCTTTCTTTCTCCTTGTGGCTGTGAAATAGTCTCATTGGACTCATAGGTCTGGTTTCTTTTTCACTTCATCAACTTCAGCTAGTCATCCTCTTCTTAATTAGTTTGTTTTGGAAGCAAGTCATTGAATCACTCACCACACAACTCTTTGTTGTCTTCTAAATCCTTAAACCATATATATTCTTTGTATCCAAGAGTTTGATTAAACTACTCTATCATCTTTATTATTGAATCAGAAAATACAAAATTACTTATATGGTCAGCCAAGAGAGTCAAGTTGTTGAATGCCTCTCGAGGATGAATCGAGTAGCCGGGACAACTTGAAGGTTGAGTCGGAGGTTTTCTAAATTCGGCGAGACTTGTGATGAACATAATTCATTTAGAATAGGATTTGTCCCATCTCTAACTGAAAACTCCTTGCAAACTATTGCTGGAACTACAGATTAATGTGAGTACAAATTTGTCAAAATCAACAATAAAGATAGGAGAGACTTTGAGGCTCAAAAGTTTGACAAGAAAAGCATCTCAAGGCCAAAAAAAACACTAAACTGTGGGCATGCAATTCAATTGAAGACCTTTAACAAATCAGCTTAAGAACATCACAAACAGTAGTAATTAATACTAGCTACAAGGTAGCTTAAATCCATCAAACTTCACAAGGCATTTCTTTGCTCTTCATTATGTTCATAAGAAGACAAAAAGAAATGAACAAAATTAGGCATGCTTTGAGGTGGACATTGGAGAAGGATGTTTGGTTTATATATGGCCCAATGTTTTCTTTTTAAGGCATTGTGCTATATAGGGCTAGGAAATTTTGTCATTGAGAATGCGAAAGGCTGATTATTGTCAATGCCTATTGGAAAAAAATGTACTAGCCGTTATAAACAAGCGAAAAACTAGGTCATGAAGCCAAAAAAGGGACATTAAGTCCTTCGCGACACACCCCCTCCCCGTCCCCACAACTTGCATCTTCATCTATCCATGTAGTCCAAGGACTAATTTTGCTATTAGTTGACTGTGCTCTAGTGAGCTTCTTGTTGATGTGTTATCGTAACATGAGTACCGGTACTTGTTGTGTACTCTAGATGTAGAGATTTTGCTGAATGTTAATTTCTCCCTTGTCATTACCATAATTGTGTTGTTTTGATCTTTGATTAATTCATTTAATTAAGTAATTGCGATCTCACAAGATTGATTGTATGGGTGTAGGCAAGATGTTTTCTAGTTATTATTGCACATGTGATGACTCGATATGGACCCGGCCCTCATGGGGATAATCTTGAGGGAAATGCCACACCTTGAGGGATAATCCACATGGGTCTCCTCTATTCGATGGATTTAAGTTTAGCTATTGGAAGACAAGGATGAAATTTTAGCGGTGGAATTGACATTCGCTCGGGGAGACTTGATTGATTCCGATAGATGGAGTGGAGACCAAAGGAAGAAATTCCAGGCCAATACAAGAGTGTTTATCACTTAGCACTATGGGGTTCCAATGAATGAGTTGAACAAAGTTGGATTTTAATTTCAAGAATGCTAAAGACTTATAGTTAAAGAAACTAATTGGTCTACGTGAAGGCACTTCTAAATCCAACATAGAAAAAAGAAAGCTATCGTTAAGCCAACTCTCAGTAAGCCAAATGCATTGACTGTTCAAGGGAATATGCAAGGAGCTCTTTGGAGTCCTAGAAGAGGTTGAAAATCATGAGTCGAGCTTCGCAAAGAATGCAACAAAAAATCCAAAAGATAGCAACAAGGGAATTGTTTTCATGGTTGAAGAAGATAACCTTTGACTCAAATTAATTCATTGGACCTTTAATATATCAAACGAATCTCGTTCAGAGATCTATATTTGTTATAAAAAGTAACCTGTGACGGCTCATTCTTAAACCCAAAAAATATTGTTTAAACATTTTCGTGTTAGGACCTTGCGAGCTAAGGGGGTGAATAGTTTCGATCGCTTCTCATCTGATCTCGTGCTCATCGTTTAAATACGCAGCGGAAACTTTGATTCAAATTTGACTCCACAAGCACAACTCCGAGATTTTACTTGGTATCCGCTTCTTATGCGACTCATCAAAGGCCCACTCCTGATGATCTCCCTCCACTATGACTTCTCCTTTCTGAATACCTTCCGAAGGCAAAGAAGTCTCTTACAACAAGTTCTTACCAGAATAAATACAAACAATACAAAATACAAATAGAAATGAAAGCAAAAATACTTTACAAATAGAAGTCTCTTATTGTATTATACTATTATATATTAATACTCTAGCTCAAGATTTCTAAAGGACTCTCAAATACAAATTTGAACCATTTTAATAGGATTAAATCTTAAATTTGTTAGATGATATACTTCTAATATAGATTCTTCGAATTTAAAAAAAACATGGAATATGACAAATTGTTAGAAATGGAATATAATACAAATACAATCGGCCTAGTATGGGCAAAGGGTTGGAATTAATTTTTTTTTTTAGCTTCTAGGCCCATGTAAGCTCCGTCATTAGGTATGGAGTTACACCTTTGTATACCTTATTTGTGTCCACAAAATTCATTTTTATTTTTTGATAAAAAAATTGATGCAACTAGTTGAGTTTTATCCATAAGATTTTTCAAGATTCAATCTCCTATTACTTAATAATCAACTTGAAATTTATTTATGTGATGTGTGTTTTAACAAAGCATTTCAAAGATTGAAAGACTTTGATGATCTTTTACAAAAGTTAATTATGTTAAAGAAAAGTATAAATAGAGTAATCGTTGGTTTATAAGCTTTGATGAACTTTTACAAAAGTTAATTATGTTAAAGAAAAGTATAAATAGAGTAATCGTTGGTTTATAAGCTTTTGACATTGACTATAATTCTACTAGTTGCGACTGTGAGTGTTGTAGAGAGAGTGTTTTCTGTAATGAGAATTATGAAAGATAAGTTACACAATCTAATAAGTGATGATTTGATGAATAATAGTTTTATTATCTATGTAAAGAAAGATATATTTCTAATCATTGATAATTAAACTATTGTACAAAGGTA
The DNA here is from genome assembly GCA_024364735.1 of Boesenbergia rotunda. Lineage (NCBI taxonomy): Eukaryota > Viridiplantae > Streptophyta > Magnoliopsida > Zingiberales > Zingiberaceae > Boesenbergia > Boesenbergia rotunda. The sequence continues at coordinate 67,768 of JAGFNQ010009959.1, forward strand.
TCAGAATATGAAAAAAATATAAAATAGTTGATGCTGCTCAGGCTCCTCGATGGACAACTCACCGGTATACGAGTTGGATGAGAGGAAGACGGGTCCTGATATGATTGCTAGTGAGTCTCCTCGTGAGGAATCCCTAAGAAGATGAACATGACTTAGGAGGATGGTTGGAGGGTTTCCAACGCAGTCACTCCGACACTCAAGTTAGAGGTGAAGACCAAAGGTAAAATACAGTAGAATTGGAGTAAAATTGTTTGTGCATACCTCTCTCTGAAAGGGTTGAATACGTTTTTATAGGGGCTGGTGGCAGACACTTGTCCCATGATCCACAGGTTTCATACATGTTACCTTGTAAGGATGAGATTTATAGTGCAGTTAAACGTGTTTATGGCAAGCGTTTTGCAATGGGGCACATCATCTGGAACCGTTTTAGCCCACGTCCTCATAGACATTGCTAGAGGTGTGTATTTACCAGTCTTCTCGTGATGAGTGCAGGGATGTGTTGGGGTTGCAAGGTTGTAAATATAGTCCCACATCAAAAATATATGGAAAAGATCATAGGCTTATAAGGAAAAAAGATATCTCCATTGGCATAAGGCCTTTTGGGAGAGCCCAAGAGCAAAACCATGAGGGCTTAGGCCCAAAGTAGACAATATCATACCATTGTGGAGATATCTAAATTTCTTTCAGTCCTAACAATTGGTATTAGAGCCAGGTCGCTCTTCACTGGACTAACCGCCGAAAGAAGCACGAGCTAGAGCCATGATCCATATCTAACCATGTGAGTTAAGCCTTGAATAAAGGATGTGTGAGCTCCCGTGTCTTGATCAAGAGGATCAGGCACCAGGCAAAGAAGTCCTAGTTGCGGCTAGGTGGTGAAGTCCTAGTAGGTCAGGTGGACCGAGGGGCAGAAAGTCCTGGTGGGTTGAGGATAGGACATCAAACGGAAAGGGTTTCCACTTGGGGGGCTTGTGGTCCTGTGTTTAAGGGGAGATTGTTGGGGTTGCAAGGTTGCAAACATAGTCCCACATCGAAAACATATGAAAAAGATCATAGGTTTATAAGGAAAAAAGATCTCTCCATTGACATGAGGTCTTTTGGGAGAGCCCAAGAGCAAAACCATGAGTGCTTAGGCCCAAAGTCGACAATATCATACCATATTGAGATATCTAAATTTCTTTCGGTTCTAACAGGATGTTCTTGACGGTTGGGAGAGGGGCAGCTTGGGGGCTCTATCCTCAGGGGTCGTTGGGGCTTTATCCTCGGGTGCCAATCTGACCAGCCGGACTATTATCGATCTATAAAGTTTGTTAAAACTAAGATGTAGGACTTCAGGATGGGATCTTGACTTGAGCTCACCTCGAGCTATCAGCTCGAGCTCGACCCGAGCTCTTGGCCCGAGCACGACCCGTGGTCCTTCTTGTAGTGTTAATACTTATGATAGATGAAGCGTTTCTATCCAGGGTGATGTGGCCTCCTTAGATGACTTACTGCACCGGATCCCAACATCACTAGTCTCCCCTTTTAGTTTAGTCGAAGGAGGCTTAGCAGGTCTGACTAACTAGACTCATTCAAAAGCAGCTAAGGTGGCCACGTGTCGGTAACTTATTATGGTTCTGGATTTTCTCAAGATTTGTTTAATGGCTGCCCACGCTTTCTTAATGACGGGATGATCTACTATCTTTGTTTACTGTGCTTGAAATACGCTTTATCCTTTGCCCGGTTCCTTGATAGGAAAACCTAGATCAGGCAACTCTTCTACACCTCGTTAGGGTATATAACTATGAGGAAGTGCAGCATTTCGGCCTAACTTGCCTTCTATGAGCATCCTTTTGAGTGTCGTCATCTTCATCTTCTCCTAGGGTTTGTTTCTGCTGCATCTCCATCTTAAGTTTTGCAAGTAAGACTTTGTTCTTTTTTCTCTTTAGGTAGAATCTGTGTCTGTGTTTCTACTGAGAGAATGGCTGCGGAATCCTCATCTCTTCCTTGGTACCGCACCGTAAACTCATGCTTTATGAGTGCTTCGTTAGAGAGGTTGCGCCTAACTTATCAGGTGCCAGAGGACCACATTCTGATTGTGCCTAACGAGAATGATTGCCTTGACCGCCCTCCGCCAGGATGTGCGGCTTTCTTCCGGAGTGATTTGCTTAGTAGCCTCCGCTTCCCTATCCATCCTTTCTTCCTGGACGTTATTGCTTATTTTCACATCCCCCTCTCTCAATTGAGCCCTAATTCTTTTCGCTTTCTTTCTAGGATGGTTATACTCTTTTACTTGTATCGTCTTCCCCTCTCTCCTCGTCTCTTCCACAACTTCTTCTACCCCAAGTGGGTGGAAGAGAGTATTTTCTATTTTCCAGCTCGTACAGGTCAAGGGTTGATTAAGGGTATGCCATCCTTGCATAAGGAGTGGTAATCATAGTTCTTTTACATTCGGCTTCCCTAGGGCCTGTTGGCCCCTATTCGGTGGCAAAAGGAGCTGCCGACTCAGCCTTCTAAGAGGGATATTCATCAGGAGAGAGAGCACTCTAGAGCCCACGCATAGCTCGCGGGACTGAGCTTTGATAGCAATTCCTTGCTCGAGGAAGGCGTGCTATGTTGCTTCGGCTTGAGTCCCATCCAAGTTATTTTGGCATAATCTTTTGGTAAGTCTTCTATTTGGACAGTGACATCAACGTCTAACTGATTATTATCTTTCTTTGTGCAACCGATATCATGTTGTGGGCAGCTCTGAATTGGTTGACTTGGATCTCCGAGGCGGAGTTAGCGGCCCGAGGAGTAGAAATTATCGACCTTATTCGGGAGGTCGAGGCTTTAGTCCCTGTAGGGAAAAGCCCCCCGCCAGTTGCTACACCAGCGCGGGCTACCCGTGTCGAAGAGGAGTCAAACATAGAGATGTCCCCTTCTCCCCTTCGGATGTGACGCAAGAGGAAGTGTCATCCTCAGGAGACCTCCTGCCTTGGTGTGTCTTTTGAGGTCCCAGTGCCTCCCCAGGTGGTGGCTCCCAAGGGAGTCTTGTCGTTGCATATTCGCTTGTCGTCCCCCCCCCCTCGAGACAGGGGACATGATGGGTGGGTTGTCTCCTTCCCCGGGGGATCCTTCCCAAGAATTGTCTCCACTCCAACCAGGTCTGCCTCAGCCAAACCTAGCCCAATTTGACCCACTCCGGTCGGATCTATCCCCGCCAAAGTTTGTTGGTGCAGTCAGCACCCAAGTCGAACCTGGGTTTTGATAATGGCAAAGGGTTCAAAAGTTAAGATGTTATGTTTATCTAACATGTTACTTGAGTGTGCAGATTGAAGTCCTAGCGAAGGACTGCTAGGTACCTAGTGAAGGACTGCTAGGCATCGAAACCCTAAGACCTGGCTTGGTAACGAAGACCTGGCGAAGGACTGCTAGGCACCTGGCGAAGGACTGCCGGGCAAAAGTCCAACCGGAGGAGCCGGTTGGCAACAGGTAAATTCTCCGGAGAGGAGTAGGTGAGGACGCGTTCCCCGTCGAGGGAACAGTAGGCGTCGGTTCGACCTAGGGTTCCATTTTGGAGACCCGAAGTCAGAACCAAGACAGCTACGACTGTAAAATTAACTAACATTCTTGCTTTGTTTTGTTTGGTACTAACCCTGGATGCAGGACTGAAGGAACGAGTTTCTGCAGCTCAGAACGCCCCAAAGGAGAGGGGCAGCAACTGGGCAGGGCGCCCCGGAGGTCCCGAGCGCCCCCAAGGTGAAGGCAAGACAAACTGAGCAAGTAACGCTTTGGAAGCTCACTGGGGCAGGCGCCCCCAAGCTCCCATGCGCCCCCGTGCCCCGGGCGCCCCGGATGCCTCGGGCGCCCTGGGTCCAAGCCAACGAAGCGATGGAAGCTTATCCAACCGAGAAGCCTATTGAACAAGTCAAGCAGGGCGCCCCCTGTGTCCCGGGCGCCCCCGTCAAACCTCGAACCCGATCCTGGAGGGATAAGGGTTGACCGAGTTCCGGATAAAGGTTTGCGGATCGAGAGACACGTGGAGGGCGCCCCCAGCGTCCCGGGCGCCCCCAGGTGCACTATAAAAGGGGCTCGACCCCCAAGGTTTCGCAACACAGTTTTTTTAACTCCTCAATACTCTTCACTCAAGCGCTCTGCTCCGGAAACTTCTGATCTCGAGGTTCTAGCGCCGACGATGACCCTACGCACCGAAGAACGATCCAAACCGGGCATCGGTAACGAAGAGTTAGATTTCTATTTTTACTGCACTATTACTGTACAACTTCTTGTAAGAACTTGCGCGATTATAGTATTGCCCGCAGTAAACGGTCAAGGACCGTGGGCCTTGGAGTAGAAGCCGACCGCGACTCTGAACCAAGTAAAAAATCTTGTGTTCGCGTTTGTTTTTCTTTATTTGCGCTGCGTAATTTCTCTCAATCTAATCCGAAACGGTTTTACGATATTCACCCCCCCCCTCTATCGTATTCTATCGATCTAACAAGTGGTATCGGAGCGGGGAAGCTCAAATTTGGTGCAATCACCAATTTGAGAGTTTTTCGGATTTCTACGAAATATTTTTTTTAATTTTTATCGTTGATCGAGGTTGGTGTAACACCACTCGATAAAATTGTTTTATCTTCTCCCGCACTGCTAATCCAAGACCAAGTCTTGGGACATTTTTTTCTTTTCGTTCTCTTTTCAGAAATAACTCCTAAATGGTCATGCAAGAAGGCTTCAGTACCGCCAGACCACCGCTTTTCAGTGGGGAGGACTTCTCCTACTGGAAAAGTCGGATGGAAGTCCACCTGAAAACTCAGGTGGACATGTGGATAATAATCCAGTCTGGTCTGGACATACCTAAAAATGCTGACGGAGTGCCACAATCCTACATTGAATGGGATACCACCCTAAAAAGGAAAATTGAAGCCGACGCCAAAGCAACTCAAACACTTCAATGCGGCCTAACCAAAGAGGAGCTAAACCGGGTAGGTCCATTCAACAGTGCAAAAGAACTCTGGGTAAGCTAATTGAGTTGCACGAAGGAACCTCCGACACCCGGATCAGCAAGAGGGACCTACTACTGAACAAGCTGTATACCATCAAGATGAACGACAGCGAATCAGCAGCTCAGCTCCACGTCAGAATTCAGGAGCTGATGAACGGTCTACACACCATCGGTCACAAGGTAGAAAACCGTGACCTGATAAGGTATGCTCTTAACGCCTTCCCTAGAAATACTTTGTGGGCATCTATGGTAGATGCGTACAAAGTTTCAAAGATCTTTCTAAAATCAAGTTAGATGAACTATTTTCTGAACTAGAATTGCATGAGCAGACTAACTGCAATCTGGCCAAGAAAGGCATTGCTTTTGTTGCAAGTAAAACTGGAAAGATGACCAAGAAGAAACCTCAACTTGCACCCGAGTCTGATACAGACTCAGACTCAGACTCAGAAGAAAGCGAAGGAACTCGACCTAAGCTGGTTCGGCTAGCCCGGGACTATTACAAAGAACTAAAAAACCAGACCAATAGAAAGAAAGCCAGCCGAAGAAAGGAAGAACCAGCTGATCCTTCAAATGAAAAGAACAAACCAAATGTAACCTGTTACGAATGCAAAAAGAAGGGTCACTACAAGACGGAATGCCCCAATCTGAAGGAAACAAAGAAGATAAGAAAGAAGAAGGTCCTTCAGGCAACGTGGGACGAATCCTCGTCCGAAGAAGAAGAAGAGGCCCCACAGTCTAACTTGCTCGCACTAACCGCCTCCGAAGAAATCGAGACCGAGTCAGAATCGGAGCCGGAAGACAGAAAGCTCACGTTTTCAGAGGATGGCGAAATCACTGTAAGTGGGTTTACTAGAAATCAATTAACTGAATTAATTGTCTATCTTTCTCGAGACTTGGCGAAAGCCAAAATCTGAGTCAAATCTCTCCGACAGGAAGTAAAACTCCTGAAAGAGGGAGCTGACTCTAGATCCTTAACTGAGAAGGTTCAAGAAGTAACCTCTACTCAAGTTGAGAAACTTGAGAAAGAGAACTCCTCCTTGAAAACTCAAGTCAAGGAACTTAGAGCGGCATTAGAACAGTTCACCTCTGGTTCCAAGGGTCTTGACATGATTCTTGGAAAACAGAAGTCGGTTCTAAATCGATCCGGGTTAGGTTATAGAACCAAGTCTAGACAAAGATCATACTATGTTGTACTGAACCAGTCCAGACCTAAAGTTCAGGCATGGGTACCTAAACTGTGCCTGAGCAAACAAACTGGATCAAATCAGTATTGGATCCCCAAGGACAAGATTCACATCTTGTCGAACCATTATCGTGGCTATAGTCCAGGGGGAGCCAAATTAAAAATAATATTCATAGTTAGATAAATTTCTATTCTTGTTTTAAATTGCGTGATTGTTTGTCTATTTAATTTCTGCAATTTACCATGCTTAGACTTAGGACTGGTTAGATTAAGGACTGAACCAATTAACTGAAATTTGAACAACCTAGTATTGGGTAGCGGTGAGATGATAATACGTTAGGGAAGCCTCTTCTAATAAGGTCAAGTATACTCTACTTGGTCTCTTTAGACTGGTGAAACTAGCCGAAGCTACCGATCCAAGACCCAAACTAGTTAGACCAGAATTTTTCAAAAAGTAATTTTGAAAATGAAATTTCATTAAAAGGCTTTGTCAAGGAAAGGGTTGATGATCCAATAAGGCTACGGCCAAAGAAGGCCTAGTGCCTTGCCAAGACCTAGAAGCCAATTTTTGAAATTCAAATTCAAATTATTCTTTGTCAAATTCAAATCTAACATAAATTCTCAGTCAATTGTAGATTCAAACACTCTTTTTCAAAATAAATTCAAAACAATTATTTTCAAAATTAATTTAAATTTTTTAAAATAATTCTATCTACTAAAACCTGTCTCACAAAAACCTATAAGTCAAACGTGATTGACAACTCTAGATTGGGTGAGACAGACTATGCTGTGAAAATCAATTTAGGCTATTCCTGATTCTAATTGGATCCAAATCAACAAAACTCTTTATGTGTAGGAACATAAAGATTTGGACCAATGGATGTTGGATAGCGGGTGCTCCAGACACATGACTGGGGATAAATTGAAATTCACCAAACTCAAGTTCAAAAACCTAAGCTCAGTAGCATTTGGCAACAATGCTACACTCAAGGTGATTGGGTCAGGTAACATTGAACTTAAATCTGACTTTGTTATTAAAAAGGTTCTATTAGTTGAAGATTTTAAATTTAACTTGCTTAGCATAAGTCAATTGTGTGATACTGGCTATGTAGTTACCTTTACCAACTCTAACTGCCTGATTAGAAACTTGCATGACTCAGAAATCATGCTTAAGGGCACTAGGAAAAATAATGTTTACACTATAAACCTACCACTAGTACCTAAATGCATGTTAACTCAGTTAGAACAATCAAACCTCTGGCATAGGAGATTAGGTCACACTAATCTAAGAATAATTTCAAAAATCACCCAATTTGGCCTAATTAAAGGTATCCCTAAAATTAAAAACCATGAAAATTTAATATGTAAATCATGTAATCAAGGTAAACAAACCAGGTCTAATCACAAACTTATTCAGTCTGATCTAACTCAAACCACACTTGAGCTCCTACACCTTGACCTATTTGATTTACATGGAGCCAAGTCACTAAGCGGAAACCGGTACTGCTTAGTAATAGTTGATGATTACTCTAGGTTTACCTGGGTTAGGTTTTTAAAGTCCAAAGATGAAAGCCTAAACCTATTTTAGTGATTTTTGTAAGTTAATTGAAAATCAAAACGATACCAAAATCAAAAGACTTAGGAGTGACCACGGGGGAGAGTTTAAAAATCAACGATTCGAGGAGTTTTGTAAGGTAAATGGGTATATACACGAATTTTCGTGTCCTAGAACCCCCCCCAGCAAAATGGGATAGTTGAAAGGAAAAATAGAACCCTACAGGAAGCCGCTAGGGCTATGCTCAATGAATTTAACCTAGCTAACCAATATTAGGTAGAAGCAATTAGTACGGCCTGCTACATCCAAAATAGGGTACTAATTAACAAACGACACAATAAAACACCCTATGAATTATACTACCATAGACTTCTAAACCTACATTACCTAAGAGTCTTTGGGTGTAAAGTCCATATCATAAACACCAAGGACTATCTAGGTAAATTCCAGTCTAAGTCAACCCCAGGCATCTTCTTAGGTTATTCACTAACAAGTAGAGCCTATAGGGTTTACAATAAACAAACTAAGAAAATTGAAGAAACAACAAATCTGATATTTGATGAAGAAACTAACTCAAAATCTGATAATCCAGATCTAAATTCATCAAATATTGATCAAGAAGAAAATGAACATACTACTGAACCTTTAATTGAACCCCTAAGTGAGCTAAATATTGAACCAACCATTGAGACAATTGAACCAGCAATTGAACCAACCCAAGTAGTTGAACCAATCACTGAACCAAACCACCAGCCGGACCTGAGGCTGAACCAAGTTCCAGAAAAACTAAGAAACCCAGACTCAGTCACCCAACTGATCAGATTGTGGGTGATCCAACCTTAGGAGTCAGGACTAGGTCCGCCTATAGGAACCTTAGTCAGATTGCAATGATTTCAAAAATTGAACCTAAAACCATAGATGAAGCTTTACCTGATCCTGATTGGATCATAGCAATGCAAGAAGAGTTAGCCCAGTTTGAGAGGAACCAAGTCTGGGAACTAGTACTAAACCTAAGGGCAAATCCATTATTGATACTAAGTGGGTTTTTAGGAACAAGCTAAATGATCAAG